>JADBJO010006008.1:130000-142500 GCA_016801955.1 Conus betulinus | reverse complement strand
GGTCCCTCCAGGATGGGGCAGCGCCGGGCTCCGAGCCTCAACGGAGTCCACCCACAGCGACTGGAGGTCCCTCTCGTCCGCCTTGTCACGCCAGGGGGCGGCAGAGGACAGCGACTAGCAGCACTTCAACAACAACATCCAAGAAGCAACAACCTTTCAAGGTGATGCATTGGAATGCAGAAGGAGTCATGAATAAAAAGACGGAGCTTGAACACATCCTGCACGAGGAAAAACATCAACGTCTGCTGCATTCAAGAAACCCACCTGAAAACGGGAAAGGCATTCAAAATCCGAGGCTACCAGCCATTTAGATGGGACAGAGCTGACAGAAGCAAGGGCGGAATCCTGACACTTGTCCGGAACAACATCGATGCCAGCGAAACAGCAGTCCACATGGAGGGTGCTGAGTACCAGATGATTCGGGCCAAACTGAATGACACAGAGTTGCACATCCTGAACTTCTACTGCCCTGACAACCAGCCACTGTCACTCGGCACCATCAACGTCCCAGGCTCGAGCTTTATCGCAGTAGGTGATTTCAACAGTCACTCCCAGAGCTGGGGTTACAGCCAGATGGATCGCCGAGGAGAAGAAGTGGAAGACTGGCAAGACGAACATCATCTCGTCCTGATCAACTCCCCAAGTGACACTCCAACCTTCTACTCCAGACGATGGCGCACTACCTCCACCCCCCAGACCTTGCTCTCTGCACTGAAGATGTACACCAGGACATCACCAGGGAAGTGGGAGAGCAGCTAGGAGGTAGCGATCACAGGCCAGTGTTCCTGAAGATCAACAAAAGCACAGCCAGTCGCCCAGTGCCCGCACGCTGGAACTACAAGAAGGCAAAATGGAGGCTTTTCAGTCACCGCACCAACGTTCTCACCAAGGACCTTCAAGTCCAAGGCAGAGACATAAACAATGTTGTCAGAGTCCTGAACGCCAGCATCTTGCAGGCTGCCAAAGAGACCATTCCACGTGGTGCTCAGAAAGAGTACAAACCCTACTGGAGCAACCAGCTTCAAGAGCTACAGGACGAGATGACAGAGGCCAGACAAGATGCAGAAAACAAACCCATCGGACGAGAACCACCTGCGACTGCAGCAGAGCAGACAAAAGCCAAATTCCTCAAGGCAAAGATCCAGGCCAGGCGCAAAAGCTGGAGAGAGAAGACAGCAGCCCTGAACCTTGAGAAAGGTGGCTCAAAACTGTGGAGAGTTGTAGGCCAACTCAACGATGAGGACAGCAAAGGCCAGAACATCACACTGGAAGAGAATGGAGAGATGCTGACAGGGAGATGCGCAGCTAACCGCTTTGCTGATATCTACGCAAGCGAGAGCACTATACCTGTCAGCACTCCTCAGCAAAGAGAAGCAAGAAGAGAACAGAGAGAGAGAGACGACAAGACACCAACGTGAAAACCCATGAAGCAGCCCCTTACTCTCCATGAGCTCCAGACAGCTCTGAGGAAGCTGAAAACTCGGAAATCCCCAGGGCCAGATGGATCACTAAACGAGATGCTGAAGCACCTTGGCAGCACAGCCACCCTCAAACTTCTAGAGGTCTTCAACCTGAGCTGGGAAACTGGAGACTTGGCACAAGTTTGGAGAGAAGCCATCATGATCCTGTCCCTCAAAAAAGGCAAGGACAAGAAGAAGGCTGCCAGTTACAGGCCAATCAGCCTCACCAGCTGCGTCATCAAGACCCTAGAGAGGATGGTCAACCAGCGCCTGCTTTGGTATCTCGAGACTGAAAACATCCTGGCTCCTGAACAGGCAGGCTTCAGACAGTTTCGCAGCACAGAAGACCAGACCACCTACCTCTCCCAAGAAATCGAGGATGCGTTCCAGGAGCAAAAGCTTGTCTTTGCCACCTGGATCGATCTACAAAAGGCCTTTGACAAAGTCTGGACTGATGGCCTCCTCGTGAAACTGCATAGATGTGGAGTCGCTGGCAACATGCTGCATTGGATCAGATCCTACCTCCACAACCGCAGAGCAAGAGTCACAGTCAACGGACGAAAAAGGCAAAAAAGTACTGCTGCGACATGGAGTCCCACAAGGAGGCGTCCTCTCGCCTACACTCTTCTTGGTCTTCATTAATGACCTCATCCAAGAACTTCCCAAAGGTATCCATGCTGCACTTTATGCAGATGACCTGGTGCTGTGGTGCAAGGAAGAGCATGCCACTACTGCCACATACAGAATGCAACAAGCGGCTGACAAGCTGGCGGCATGGGCAGATAAGTGGTGTGTGGCAATCAACAAGGAGAAATCTTCCACAACACTCTTCACCTTGTCAACAAAACAAAAGGCTGGGCCCATCAAACTTGGAGACACAGCCCTGAAACACGAAGAGGAGGCAACCTATCTTGGTGTCACCTTTGACAAGAAGCAAACCTGGCGACCACACATCCAGAAAGCTGAAGCAAAGGCCAGACGAAAGCTTGCCATTCTGCGGAAGCTAGCCGGAACCAGCTGGGGAGCAAACGAACAATACTCAAGCGCGTCTACCAGGGAGCAGTCAGGCCCCATCTTGAGTATGGCTCAACAGCTTGGTCAACAGCAGCGAAGACCCACCCAGCAATCCCTGGATAGGGTCCAAAATCAAGCCCTCAGGATCATCACCGGGTCCATGCGATCTCCACACCAATAAAAGCCATGGAGGAGGTTACTGCCATACAGCCCCTCCACCAGAGGAGAGACGCAAAGACCATGGTTCAGGCAGAGAAATTCAAGTGCCTGCCTCAACATCCGATGAACAAGAGGATGCAGAAACCTGACCAAGAATCGTCTCAAACGCAGTAGCTTCATCCATGAAAGCAAGAGTCTTGCCAGGGAGCATCAAGATGGCTTGCCACCTGCCAACCCACTGGACCCCTCTGATCTGCCACAGCCCTGGAATGAAGACTTCACAAATCTTCACATCTCCACAACAGTTCCACAGGTTGCCTCAGGAGACTCTCAGGATGACATCGTTCAAAACGCACTCTCACACTTGCCATGATTGCTGAGAAGTACCCTGAAGAATCCTGGATACATGCGTACACCGACGGGCTCAGCAACCAACGCAGTGTCTGATGGAGGAGCGGGCGTATTCATCAAGTCACCTGAGGGACACACCACCACAGCAGGGATACCAACTGGGAAAACACTGCCCCAATTATGCTGCAGAAGTTCAGGCCCTCATGCAGGCAGCCTCCCATGATTCATGATCACACAGAGCGACTGCACCCAAGTTGTCTTCCTCTCTGATGCGCTGTCCGTCCTGGAGGCCCTTGCAGGAGACAAACTTCCTCGTCTAATGGAGAAACTCCAGGAACTCGCCAAAAGTAGACGAGTAGTCCTGCAATGGGTACCTGCCCACTGCGGAGTCCCAGGGAACGAGGCAGCCGATCAGCTCGCCAAAACCGGAGCCAGAGGAAGACAACCAGACAACAGCGTCAGCTTCGCAGAGAAGAAGACCCTTGTGAAGGCTCTGATGCGACCACAACCCACAAGGGATGCCTTCCATCTTCTGGAGAGACAGGAGCAGGTGGTCATTATGAGACTCAGAACTGGCCACTGCCGACTCAATGGCCACCTGCATAGGAAGCTGAAGCTGGCGCCTTCCCCCTCCTGCTCCTGTGGCTTGAAGACCAAACACCAGAGAACACATCCTACAGACCTGTCCCCTTCTCATGGGACTGAGAGAAAACCGTGTGGCCAACGCCGACTCCGATGTATATATATCATCACTCACACACACACACACACACACACACACACACACACACACACACACACACACACACACACACACACACACACAGAGAGAGAGAGAGAGAGAGAGAGAGAGAGAGGAAGACGGGTTAAACTGTCGGGGCTACAGGTTTACAAGATAGTACTGCTATACCTTCGATTCGCGCTGCTGAACATCTTTTACAATAAATGGAATTTGCTGTTCGAAGGATGTTTTCAGAGTAGTAGTGGTCATCTGTAACTATTCAGGTTGTTTTTTTTTTTCTCAACGTATGTAGTTTATGGTTTGTAGCCTCCAATTTACAACAGTAACATTTCGCTGTCTATCTATATTTGCTGGTTGTTGGTCTACTCAACCAGATCGTGCATATAGGTGTATAGCTTCCTTCTCCCTTCATAATCATGAACACCATGATAAGATCTGGTGTTGTAATGATCCATGTTGTTCAACAGGCTAGAACATTAGGAACTGATTGTGAAATCTATAAGCCAGCTGCTACTCCTGCTGACGCAGAAGATAGTGCTGCTGCTGTTTTTATCTCTTCCACCATGAAATGCAGAATCAATTTATTATCAGCCTGTCAAAGGAAAAAAACAAAAATCTCTGGAGTCACTGAGTCAACGACAAGATACTGTCATTAAACCAGCAGAGAAGGCAGCTTAGTTCCTGTGTGAGACAAACAGGTGTGGAGTCACGGAGATCACAGACAATCGTCTGACCGGAATTTCTACATGCAACGCACATCATTATCCTTCCCTGAATGCTAAATATTCATTCCAACTACAGTCAGCCAGAAATAAAGCAAAATCACATACTAAAGTTGGCCAGACTCCTGCTAATGTGAGACACTTCACAACCCACTCTCCACTTGCTATCAAAAATGCACAAATCTGACAATTCTGGCATACCTATTGTCTGTGCTTGTCAATGCACTCCCCCCACCCCACATACACATAGACACACGCACGGCACCCACCACGACCCCTACCCTCCACTTCCAGCCCCCCTCCACCCTCCCCCCCCCCCCCTCCTCAGAAACACACACACACACACACACACACACACACACACACACACACACACACACACACACACACACACACACACACACTGCCCGCTTTTTAAGACGTTTCAAAGCTTGGTACTGTTGTTTCAGATTCTATCTGATGAAGACGACTTCCGCATCATAAGCTTGACTTCTGAGGACTCCACCGACGACTCCTTAACTGATCAGGGGCCCACATCAGCAGACAAGCCTGGTTCCACTGAATGCAGCGACATTACAGCCAGTGACAGCCAGAAAGCAACTGGATACAGTCATGGTGCACCTGGATCCAGCCACAGTGTACCTGAATATGACAGTCATACATGTTCACCAGGATGCAACCATGATTTAATGCAACACGACCATGACAGAACTGGAAGCATACAAAGCACGTCTGAACACCCCAATGGTGTCACTCCATACGCCCATGATGGGACTCAATGTTCAAACAATCCAGCAGAAAATATTTCAGACGATGGTTTACTTTACTTTAATCCAGCTGGAACCGAGTTTAAGCACGGTAGCACAGAACGTGACTATGATGTAACTAAAACCAGTGGACACATTGGAGATCAGTCTACATACAGCAATGACACTGATGACAAGTCTGCACAAGGCATGGCAACAAGATACAGAATCGTGACCCATGGCGCAGCTAGTACCCATGATGATGCTTCTGATCATGTTGACACATCTGGTGACACCCACACGTTAATCACAGAAACACAACAGGAGGATCACACCTGTCTGATGCACAGCAATCCACATCAGTGTAAAGAGAGTTCAGAAAAGGACAAGGCTATGCACAAAGACGAAAATTTCATTGGTGGAAAACGAGACAGAAGACGAAAACAACCGTACTGGAAAATTCGTTCTAAAGTGTTCAGAAGCGATTCAGTTTTGAGGCAGCACTCAGCTGTTTGCGCAGACGAAAAGGCGCTGGACTCCACGACATGCGGAAAAACATTGAAAAGCAGAAGTTCAGACCATCACACATTGATTCGTACCGTACAAAAGCGACATGAGAACACATACTGTCATAAATTCTTTGAAACATCAAGTGATTTAAATAGGCACATTGGAAATCACACTGGAGAAAAGCCATATAAATGTCAATATTGTTCTAAGTCCTTCACACACAAAATCCAGTTTGGACCCTCACATTCGAACTCACACTGGAGAAAAGCCATATAAATGTCAAAATTGTTCTAAGTCCTTCACACAAAAATCCAGTTTGAACACTCACATTCGAACTCACACTGGAGAAAAACCATATAAAATGTCCATATTGTTCTAAGTCCTTCACACAGACATCCCATTTGAGCAGTCACATTCGAACTCACACAAGAGAAGAGCCATATAAATGTCAATACTGTCCTACGTTCTTCAGACGGAGTAAAGAACTGAACATTCACACTCGAAACTCACACAGGAGAAAAGCTATATAAATGTCAATACTGTCCTAAGGTCTTCAGACGGAGTGACGCACTGAACATTCACACTCGAACTCACACAGGAGAAAAGCCATATGAAATGTCAGTACTGTCCTAAGTCCTTCAGACGGAGTGAGGAACTGAAAATTCACACTCGAATTCACACAGGAGAAAAACCATATCAATGCAACTTCTGTCCTAAGTCCTTCAGAAAAAAAATCCGATTTGAACGACATAACCGAATTCACACAGGCGAAAAGCCATATGAATGCAAACACTGCTCTAAATCCTTCAGACATAAATCGTCGTTGGATAGACATACCCAAACTCACACAGAAGAACAGCAAAGCAGTCAGGGCACACATCAGACACACACGTCTTGTCTAACAATTCAGACCTAAATCCATGAGCGGAAAAATTAGTGTTAACACTGTACTAAATCTGTGGGGTGAATTATGCAGCTTAAAATGCCCTTCTCGAAGTCTCCGGGAACATAAAGGTTAACACTGGCAGGATGCTTTCACAGATTGATAGTTCACGCCATCTGTTACACTGACTTTATGTGACAGCGTGCATAGGAATACAGAGATATTTTAGGTAATGAGATAATGGGAGAGGTGATAAACACTTTAAATGTAAAAAAAAAAACTTTAAAACAATCAAAAAAGAAAAAAAGAAAATGTCAATTCACGACTTGTGTATGTGGGAACGTGATACATGCCTCGGTGCGCACATGTGAGTGAGTGAGTGAGTGACAGAGTTAGTGTGTGTGTGTGTGTGTGTGTGTGTGTGTGTGTGTGTGAATGTGTGTGTGTGAATGTGTGTGTGTGTGTGTGTGTGTGTGTGTGTGTGTGTGTGTGTGTGTATGTGCGTGCGCGTGCGTGCGTGCGTACGTGCGTGCGTTCGTGTGCGCGCGTGCGTGCGAAAGTGCGTGCGCGGCGTGTGTATGTGTGTGTGTGTGTGTGTGTGTGTGTTGTCGTGTGTGTGTGTGTGTGTGTGTGTGTGTGTGTGTGTGTGTGTGTGTGTGTGTGTGTGTGATGACATTACGTGTTGTTTCTTCATATGAACGATTTGTAGTGTCTTCTTCTTGGATGGTAATGCTATTATCAAAGCAAATTCAATAAGCATTTAGTCAATTTAAAAACCATTACATGATTCACTCATGGTTGACCCCTGGTTGACCCTCCCCTCCCCCCCCCCATTCCATTACCTACCCCCTCCACTATCATCTCCATCCTTCACCTGCCAGCCCATACCCCTCCTTTGGCAAGATGTGTATATTGGTTTTACAAACTGATACCGGAACATGGTCTTTATTAACTTCTTCACTTTTACAATGCATGTTTTTTTCTGTTCTAGACAGACCTACTTTACAATGAAATCCATGCGCTATAGCGGTCAGAAATTGAGATTAATCTTGCAAATATCTAGAATGAAAATTCAGTTTTACAAAAGGAAAACTTCACCAAGGTGTTTTTTGGACCGCAGTATGAACTGGGTACACAAATTTAGAGGGAGGGACTGCTTTTTTAAGAACTGGAACTTATTTTGACATATTTTTTTGCGTGATTTTACTATTGTCTGAGCATCAGGTTCCTCTTGCGATTTACTAACGCTTCTGCTATGAAATAAAGTTTTTTTTTTTAAACGTTTGTTACATACGACTTGTGATGTTCAAGTGTGTGTGTGTGTGTGTGTGTGTGTGTGTGTGTGTGTGTGTGTGTGTGTGTGTGTGTGTGTGTGTACGGATGGTCTGGAGTTGTTCATGTATGTATGCATGCATGTATGGATGTATAATTATATATGCATGTTTCAATGTACGTAACTACGGACATTGGTTGTATGTACGTGTATACGTATGTATGTAAGTACGTAAACTCGTACATACCTACGTGCGTACCTACCAATGCAAGTACATACGTGCGCAAGGCTGTCTGTCTGTAGTTATGTATGCGTGTATGTATGTATGAACGAATGAATGTAGGTAGGTAGGTAGGTAGGTAGGTAGGTAGGTAGGTAGGTAGGTAGGTAGGTAGGTAGGTTTTTTGTATGTATGTATGTATGTATGTATGTATGTATGTATGTATGTATGTATGTATGTATGTGTGTGTGTGTGTAAACTTGTTCATACGTAAGTACGTACCTACGAATGCAGGTACATATGTGTATGCTGTTTTCTGTTGGAAATGCGCAATATGTACAGAGTCAAACCCAACCTGTGTGTTGGTGACCACAGTAATTCTGTAGCATTAACCATTGAAGTTTCTAGTGTATCTATCCTTTCCTCTAAACGTATTATGAGAACCAGTTCCAAAGGTGCATGCCCCTTTGCTTGTCCTGAAATACCTCAAGGTGTTACACAGGGCTGATAACGCATGTCATCGGTTCTTTAGTCACTGTGCATTAGAACTGGTATCGGAGCTTAGGATGCCCATCGATAAACGCAAACAACTGGCAACATAGTTGGGCATTTTAGTCAAGCTCAGCTCCCACAGAACGTGGGCTGGTATTAGTCAGCTGAAAAGATTTATATTGCAATGCGAAGATGTGAAAAAATGTTGACCGGGCACTGACGTAATACCAGACAATTACCGACAGAGACAGAGACAGAGACAGACAGAGAGAGAGAGAGAGAGAGAGAGAGAGAGAGAGAGAGAGAGAGAGAGAGAGAAGAGAGAGAGAGAGAGAGAGGAGAGAGAGAGAGGAGGAGGAGGAGGAGGAGGAGGGGAGGAGAGAGAGAGAGAGAGAGAGAGAGAGAGAGAGAGAGAGAGAGTTTTCTTTAATTTGCCATCCAGCCACTCCCCCACCCTACCCACTCTCTCTCTTTCTCCCAGTTTCACGTTCCCCTTCCCCCTACTTCCCTCCGTCGTCTACTACTTTCCTGCGTCGTCTCCCTCCCCCATTTCCCCATCCCCCTCTCCCTTTCCCCATCCCCCGTTCCTTTCCCCACGGTCCACTGCTGCCCATGTCTCCTCCCCTCCCTCCACTCCACCCTTCCCTGCTTTTTTCGTTCTGTTGTCCTCTGTCCCCCTTCCACCTCCCTACGCATCCCCCTCCCCATGCACTGTTTGATTATTCCTTTTTTCCGACCTCTTTTTTTCTTTTGCCTTTATACCCGACCTGAATTCTTGAATGAACAAAACCAAAAATGTTGACTCCTGGGACTATTTGGGCTGACACCAAATACGATTTAGTTTTCTGTTTTATCTTCTGCATGCTGCTCATTCAGCTCCCTGTGTACAGCCACAGCCTGAACTGTTCTACCACAATCCTGGCACTGGCAACCCACAGGGAGTCCCTGTCAGGTCGTTATGAGGCAACCCCACACGAAGTCCCTGTCAGGAGTCCCTGTCAGGTCGTTATGAGGCATCCCACAGGGAGTCCCTGTCAGGTCGTTATGAGGCAACCCACAGGGAGTCCCTGTCAGGTCGTTATGAGGCAACCCACAGGGAGTCCCTGTCAGGTCATTATGAGACAACCTACCAGAGGACACACTGCACTGCTGTCAAGTCACCTTGGTGGTGTTCAGGGATGGCTCTCCTGATCTAGCTCTGGCTGGACACCATCTACACACCTCCCCACCCCACTGATGACAAGGAGCACTCAGTCGTGGAGCCAGCCAGTGTATGGCCTTTCCTTTGATGGGGCTCCACCATGTCAATGCTGGTGATGCTGAAATAAACTCATCAAGGGCACAGATGTAAAGCACCTGGAGGGGACATCAAAACTGAGGTCACCATGAGGGGCACTGGGGGACCACACCGGGGGACACCACGTATTTTTTGAGACATTGGCTTGTACGTTACGCTTACTTTCATATTCTTTTACAGCACGTCAGCCAGATCCTTGAGATACAGACACCTGCAGTGTTGCCAGGAAAGGTAAACGAACTCACAGACACTTACCCATAACATGGATGGAACTCGTGTGTATGGTCCGTCTTCCCAGTTGAGCCCATAACAAAATCTGCTCTGGCTATGAGTGGGCCACGGCAGAAAACTCCCCACAAAGAAATGGCTCTGATGGAAATCGAACCCACAATCACTCAACCGGGTGTGTGCGACCACTAACTACTTCGCCACAGTTGCAGGTGCCACATGGTGACATGTGTAGTGACACACAGACACTGATCACGGACACAAAAAGTAGCAGAGAAACTTCACATACCTAGGCAGATCTATCAACAACGCCAATGACCTCTACATGAACTGACGTGTGTGTGTGTATATATATATATATATATATATATATATATATATATATATATATATATATATATATATATATATATATATTGTTTGGTCAATCAGTGGGTGATTGCATCTCTTACGAGATCCAAGGAAAGGTTGTTCTGCACAATTCTTAGCCGCTGACAATGCTTGGGTTATTGAACAGCAGAGTTGACCACTCAGACTGTTCCGTTCCGTATCTTTTGATCTCCCTTGCATCGTTGAATGGATCCTCAAGCATAGGCTCAAAGATTGTCCATTACATTTTATACTGTTTGCATAATATTTTGAGTTTTCAACAACTTTTTTCCTCTCCACACTTTCGCTTTGTTTAATTCTACTACATTTCGCTGGCTGCTTTGGGGGTGCTGTTGGATTCTTTTTCGAAACCTTGGCGGTCGGAACACCACAGAATTATGGACTGTGGTGTGTCTCTATCTGACGCCAAGAGCACAGAACAATCATCAACCGTATCTCCCTGATGAGTCAGATCCAGCAGATGAAAGGCCTCGGAACAGGCGATACATATAGATCTGTCTTCGAGAGGGATTGCGATAGTTCCCTCATGCAGCTAGTAAAGGGTTTTCATATTTATGATATACGTTTTCCCCCTCTCAATTTCAAATCTTTGCCAAATTATACTATAATGATCGAAGAATTGTTAACCTGCACTTGTTTTCCCCCACTACTTAATTGTTTAGCTATATATATATATATATACACACGTCACCATGAGACTACCTTACCAGCTAGCACTCACGGAGGATGTCATGTGCTGACGAAGACAAATAAAGCCGAAAATTTCATTTACAACCACAACAGCTTGTTGTCCTTGTATCTTTTTTCTTTTGTGTATATATATATATATGTGTGTGTGTATATATATTAAGGGAGAGAGGGAAAGGACAAGACTGCATTGTATGAAGAACAAAGGCTTTTCAAGAAAAAATAATGGAATACCTCACCATATGCAGTAAATGAATTTTTGCCACCAACAGTATCAATTCTTTACGCCAAAAGGACAATTACTTGTGTGTGTGTTTGTGTGTGTGTGTAACCTTTCAGATAACAGTGTGGGGAATTTTTGTGACATGTTGAATGTATATATACAATATGCTGTTACTATACATACACTGGATATATCCATACGGTTCACTCTCTTTTAGTCATGTCTTGAAAACTAATGCATCTGGAGTGTCACAATACAAAAATATTGCCAAAACCGAAACATCTGTGTCTATATAAAGTTCAGAAAACATACCAGTCCTTTTTGGAAGACCAGCATTATTGTAAGACATTGAAATGATCAACAATCTTTCTGCAGTAAGTGTAGATTGACAAGTGTATGTCTATGTTTAAGCATAGAAACTGACTTGTTTTTGTTGAACGTAATTTGGTTCACGCATGCACAAATGCATTCCTGACAAAGCAAATATCACACCAGAACAGGTCTTTGCACAATTTCTCTTCATACCAATTTTCTAAATTGTATAGATCCCTGAAGAAAGCCAAACAAAAAAACCCAGCAGTATTGCCAAATGGTGAGGAACAAAATTTCAGTAATATTATATTTTCATATTCTATTTTGCTTTCATTTATAATCTCTGGTCCTTTATCTGTTTATCAGGACGGTGTTTTTCTTACAAATCAGACATAGTTGTGTTTCCACGTGTATTAAGGTATGTCGGAACCTGTTACCTGCATCATGCTGCTTCTTCACTTCAATGGAAGGTTAACATGAACAAAAGTAACATAATTGTATTTTGTAAGAGAGGTTGTTTAAGTGTAAGAGAACGATGGCTATATGTTGGCGTAGTAATGCCTGTAATCAATGTTTACAAGTATTTGGAAATATTTATCTCCACTCGTTTGCGTTTCACTGCTGCTTGTAAAGATCTTGCCAGTCCAGTGAAAAAAGTATTCTTGTGTATAGTTCAGAAGTTTTTTTTTTCCTTTTTTTTTATAAGACTTTTAAATATAGAGAAATAGAAACTTCGTAATTTTGCATGATGCACATGCCATAGCCATAATTATAGTATTCCTTTTGTATGG
>JADBJO010006008.1:107500-125000 GCA_016801955.1 Conus betulinus | reverse complement strand
GGGGGGGGGGGGGGGTAGGGTTAATTGAAAAATGCACAGGGTGCCTACCTGCACAGACCCAGGCCTTAGGCACAAAACTGACAACTGGAAAACCCAATGAACGATCGTTCACCACAGCGGCCCAGTGACTCTTCACAGAGAGACAGCAGAAGAGATACTTGGCCCAACATTTCACATCAGAGCCCTGTCTCTCTCACACAACCCCTATAACCACTCCCCACCCCACCCTACTCCCCACCCCACTCCACTCGCCAGAAACAACAGCCTTCTTACCACTGGATCTTTTAAAAGGATACATTACCAAATGTTCTAGTCCACCACAGCTCTTGGAACAATGTCTTGCAGGAAGAAAGTCATTGTCAGCGACATGTTCCATGGTAAATCCATGGCCTTGAAGAGATAGCAACAGCTCTGTGATCAGCTTGCGGAGTGAAAGTCTGTCTCTGTGAGTGACTTGAGCGCATTTTAAACACCCAGACGATGGCGAGGCATTATGTTTCTATGGTAATGTGGCATTTATGTTTATCAAGTAATGAAAGTGCTGATGTACACCACAATATGCAAAACGCCTTCAAACCCTTGCCTTTGGCACATCATCAAATCCATTGTTGATGGCATCAATCTCCGCAACAAAGGGTGGCGATATGCTTGGTACCAACAAGATGAGAGCCTTGGCGCCACTTTCAAAATCTGCGCAAGTGCTGCATTAGTTTCATTATTCCACACACTTTGTTTGTTATTTTCGACAAATCTAAAACAGAAATGGTACAGAAAAAAAAAAAAAAAACAAACACACACAAAAATGAGATGTACTATTTGTAGTAGTAGTGGCAGAGCTCAAAGGAAACAATGTTGTGTTTTAGAAACGAATTGCTCAAACCTGACAGAATCCCCCCCCCCTCTCTCTCTCTCTCTCTCTCTCTCTCTCTCTCTCTCTCTCTCTCTCTCTCACACACACACACACACACACACACACACACACACACACACACACACACACACACACACACACACACACACACACGAAAGACGGGTTAACTGTCGGGGCTACAGGTTTACAAGATAGTACTGCTATATCTTCTTCGATTTGCACAGCTGAAACATTTTTGACAATACATGGAATTTGCTTTTGAAGGCTGTTTCATAGTGGTGGTGATCATCTGTAACTATTTTTTTTTTTTTTTCCTCAACGTTTGTAGTTTATAGTTTGTAGCCACCAATTTACAACAGTAACATTTTTACCAATGTGTTGTGTTTCACGCTTTCGCTGTCCATCTATATTTGCTGATTGTTGGTCTACTCAACCAGATTGTGCACATAGGTCTGTAGCTTGCTTCTCCCTTTATAATCATGAACACCACGATAAGATCTGGTGTTGTAAAGATCCATGTTGTTCAATAGGCTAGAACATTAGGAATTGATTGTGAAATCTATAAGCAAGCTGCTACTCCTGCGAACGCAGAAGATAGTGTTGCTGCTGTTTTTATGTCTTCCACTATGAAATGCAGTATCGATTTATTATCAGCCTGTCAAAGGAAAAACAAAAATCTCTGGAGTCACTGAGTCAACGACAGGATACTGCCATTAAACCAGCAGAGAAGGCAGCTTAGTTGCTGTATGAGACAAACATGTGTGGAGTCACGAAGATCACAGACAATCGTCTCACCCGAATTTCTACATGCAACGCACATCATTAGCCTTCCCTGAATGCTAAAAATTCATTTCAACCACAGTCAACCAGAAATAAAGCGAAACCACTTACTAAAGTGGCCAGACTCTTGCTAATGTGAGACACTTCACAACCCACTCTCTACGTGCTATCAAAAATGCACAAATCTGACAATTCTAGCATGCCTATTCTTTGTGCTTGTAAATGCACCCCCCCCCCCCCCCCCACATACACATACACACAGACACACGCACCACCCACACACACACCCCCCCCCCCCCCACCCCCCCCCCCCCACCCCCCCCCCCCCCCCCCCCCCCCCCTGCCACCTCCTCACAAACACATACGCACACTGCCCACGTTTTAAGGCGTATCAAAGCTTGGTACTGTTGTTTTCAGATTCCATCTGATGATGAAGACGTCCTCATCATAAGCTTGACCTCTGAGGACTCCACTGACGACTTCTTAACAGATCAGGAGCCCACATCAGCAGACAAGCCTGGTTCCACTGAATGCAGCGACATGACAGCCAGTGACAGCCAGGAAGCAACTGGATACAGTCATGGTGCACCTGGATCCAGCCACAGTGTACCTGAATATGACAGTCATACATGTTCACCAGGATGCGACCATGATTTAATGCAACACGACCATGACAGAGCTGGAAGCATACAAAGCACGTCTGAACACCCAAATGGTGTCACTCCATACGCCCATGATGAGCCTCAATGTTCAAACAATCCAGCAGAAAATATTTCAGACGATGGTTTACTTGACTTTAATCCAGCTGGGACCGAGTTTAAGCACGGTAGCACAGAACGTGACTATGATGTAACTAAAACCAGTGGACACATTGGAGATCAGTCTACATACAGCAATGACACTGATGACAAGTCGGCACAAGGCATGACAACAAGATACAGAACCGTGACCCATGGCGCAGCTAGTACCCATGATGATGCTTCTGATCATGTTGACACATCTGGTGACACCCACACGTTAATCACAGAAACACAACAGGAGGATCACACCTGTCTGATGCACAGCAATCCACATCAGTGTGAAGAGAGCTCAGAAAAGGACAAGGGTATGGACAAAGAAGAACACTTCATGCAGCACTCAGCTGTTTGTGCAGAACAAAAGGCGCCGGCCTCCACGACATGCGAAAAAAAACATTGAAAAGCAACAGTTCAGAACATCACACGTTGATTCGTACAGCACAAAAGCGACATGAGTGTACATACTGTCATAAAGTCTTTGGAAAAGCAAGTCTTTTTAAATAGGCATATTAGAATTCACACTGGAGAAAAGCCCTATAAATGTCAATATTGTTCTAAGTCCTTCACACGCAAATCCAGTTTGAGCGCTCACATTCGAACTCACACTGGAGAAAAGCCATATAAATGTCAATATTGTAGTAAGTCCTTCACACAAACATCCAATTTGAACAGTCACATTCGAACTCACACAGGGAGAAAAGCCATATAAATGTCAGCACTGTCCTAAGTTCTTCAGACAGAGTGACGAGCTGAATATTTACACTCGAACTCACACAGGAGAAAAACCATATACATGCAACTTCTGTCTTAAGTCCTTCAAACAAAAATCCGATTTGGAACGACATTACCGAATTCACACAGGCGAAAAGCCATGTGAATGCAAGCACTGCACTAAATCCTTCAGACATGAATCGTCGTTGGATGGACATACCCGAACTCACACAGGAGTACAGCAAAGCAGTCAGGGAACACTTCAGACACACGTCTTGTCTAACAATTTACTCAAATCCATGAGGGGGAAAATAGTGTTAACACTGTACTAAATCTGTGGGTGAATTACCCAGCTTAAAAATGCCCTTCTCAAAGTCTCCGGGAACATAAAGGTTAACACTGGCATGATCCTTTCACAGATTGATAGTTCACGCCATCTGTTACACCGATTTTATGTGTGATCTCGTGCATACAGACACAGAGATGCTTTAGGTAATGAGATACTCGGAGAGGTGATAAACACTTTAAATGTAAAAACCTTAACAACAATGAGAGAAAAAAAAGAGGCTAGAAAATGTCCATTCACGAATTTGTGTATTCGCGAAACGTGATACGTGCCTCTGTGCGCACATGTGAGTTGTGTGTGTGTGTGTGTGTGTGTGTGTGTGTGTGTGTGTGTGTGTGTGTGTGTGTGTGTGATCACATTTAGTTTTTGTTTTTCATATGATGAACGTTTTGTAATGTCTTCTTGGTTGTTAATGTTATTATCAAAGGAAATTCAATAAGCGTTGAGTCAATTTAAAAACATTACCATGGTTCACTCGTGTTTCCCTTGTTGACCCCTTCCCCCGCCCATTCCGTTGCCTTCCCCCCTCCACTATCATCTCCATCCTTCACCTGCCAGCCCATACCCCTCCTTTGGCAAAATGTGGATATTGGTTTTACAAATGGATACCAGAGCATGGTCTTCATTGACTTCTACAGTTTTACGATGCATGGTTTTTTTTTTTCTGTTTTAGACAGACTTTTTAAATATTGAAATTCACGCACTATAGCGGTCACAAATGAAGATTTATCTTGCAAACATCTAGGAGAAAAAAGTGTAATTTTACAAAATGAAAACTTCACCAAGACTTTTTTGGACCGCAGTATTCACTGGATACATAAATCTGGAGGGAGGGACTACTCTAAGAACTGATTGTGACATATTCCTTTGCTTGATTTACAATTGCCTGAGCACCACGTTCCTCTTGTGATGCACGAACGGTTCTGGTGTGCAATAAAGATGTTAAAAAAAAAAAAGAAAAAAAAAAAGAAAAAAAACTTCTGTTGCATATGACTTGTGATGTTCAAGATGACTGTGTGTGTGTGTGTGTGTGTGTGTGTGTGTGTGTGTGTGTGTGTGTGTGTGTGTGTGGACAGATGGACTACAGTTGTGAATGTATCTATGCATAATTTATTTTCGCCGGAAAAACATAACCAAAGGCGATATAAGTAGCCTATTTGTAAAAATGTGTAATTTGGGATGCAGTTTTGGGACATCTGTATCGCATCTATTGCCAAATAAGCCACCGGTTTTTTAAATTTTCTGATGAAATGCATGATGAACAAAACAACAACAAAAGAAAGACAATCACAGTGTTTTCTGTATGTGTGTTGTGTGTGTGTGTGTGTGTGTGTGTGTGTGTGTGTGTGTGTGTTTATACAAAAATATCCTTTGTAAGGCCAGGTGAACTTGTCAGCGATCGACGGTACTAAACCAGTACGTCCATTTGTTCAGAGCGGCAGCTCAGAATAGAGAGCGTGTGTGCACGCGCACGCGTGCGTGTGTTTGTGTGTATGCATGCGGTAGTGTAGGGGTGGGGTCTTGGTTAGTTGTGGGTTAGGCCAAGTTGGTTGGGGTTAGGCAAGGTTAGGCTAGGTAGAGGAGGGTAGGACATACAGTATTCTTGCCTTCCAGTTTTCATTTATTGAGGGAGAGGTAGGAGGAAGTTGGTTTCGTTTCTGACTGATACCCTTTGTTCCTTTGGTTCCATATGAGAAAGGCCAGGGCAGGATATCGGCCGTTGTTGTGTTATCAAGGCAGTGAGTTGTTGTAAATTGTCGTGTTGTGCGAGCAACACCTAGTGCGTTGATCGAGTGCGTGAGTGAGCTCTGTGGAGGGATACACCGTTCTGACCAATGGTTGCTTTGTGTTATGAGTGAAGCTCACTCGATTCCAACCAGGGTGGAATGCGTTGGGGTAACTTCACTTCGGTGCCTGGTGTTCGTCAGAGTGGACGTTCTCCTTGTAGTTGCGGCGAGAGCGCCGTTAGTTCGTGCTGAGTGACTTCGAGTCATAGAGCCAGGTCCTCGTCGGGTTGGTGTGCCCTTGCCTGTGCCGAGTTCTGTGCGTACTTTGTTGGCAGCCACTTTCAGCCAGTTGTAGAAACTGGTGTAGTTGATCGTCTGTCTATCCAGGTCGGTGATCTGTTATGTTTGTGGTGTTGTGGTTCGTCGTGTTGTCTTGTATTTTGCTCGACTTGTACTGTAGTTGTCTCAAGGTGTGGTTAGTTGATACTGTGTTCGTTGCGTATACTGGTGGTCTGGTATGATGGTGTCTTGGTTTCGTGGTTGTAATTTCTTGTTAGCCGTTTTTTTTTGTCACCGCTGTCTCTATTTGTAAAGTAGTGTGTATAGAGGTCCCTGAGTTCGATTGTCTCGGGGTAGTTTGACTAGATAACTTGGGGTCAATATAATGACCATTGATGGACACCGAGGCATGATATCGATTTGTGGCTAGCTCATGATGATTTCACTTGTTCCAAGCAGAGTTATATGAGCAAGTTACAGAGACACAAACAAAAAGGAAATAAAAGGAGAGAACTCTCTCTGAACTCGGACCTCTGAAATTTAATGATTATTGGCCAACAGCCACTTTCATGGGGGTAACACAAAGTTACACATCACATTTATAACAAAATACAAACTGGGAAAGTATGATCGCAGAGAAGATACAACTCTGGCTGGACAGTGACATAAAAGAGTGACGACATCGGATGTGACATGGGCTGTACATGATGCATGTAAACAGGAAGTTTCTCACATGTTTGTATTGCCGATGAAGGCTTGTCAAAAAGACGGAGAGAGAGAGAGAGAGAGAGAGAGAGAGAGAGAGAGAGAGAGAGGAGAAGAGAGACAGAAATAGAAAGAGTCAGAGAGAGTGACAAATGTCCGCAGAGAGTGAGATGATGATGATGATGATGATGATGATGATAATGATGATGATGATGATGATGATGATCTTTATTTCCAAAGGTGACAGATAAACAAATGTGTGCTTTTTTGACATTTGGACTTTGATCCGCCGAAGGCTAAAGAATGACTAGCAACTAACTAAGCTTGACTAGCTACTGAACATTACAAATAAACATACGTATTTTTAAAAAATACATTAAAAACAAATGGCGGAACTTTTTCTCTATCTATCAATATTGACGAATACATGAGCTTAGAGATAAAGGGACATTGAAATAACAAGCAGCAATCAAGAATACATTATTTGATTACTAAAAAAAGAATATGGAAAAAAGATCACACATGCACAGACAGACAGACAGACACATTTGATTACTAACAAAAAATAAGGAAAAAAGATCACACACGCACACACAGACAGACACACACACACACACACACACACACACACACACACACACACACACATAGAAAGTGATCCTCCTATTAGTTAGGAAGGAGCGAGAGAGAGAGAGAGAGAGAGAGAGAGAGAGAGAGAGAGAGAGAGAGAGAGAGAGAGAGAACAAAAATCTTTTTTAATGAGGGATTAAAAAAAAAATAAGCACAATACAGGCTTTTTTACATCTTGCCCTCGATGAAGCAGAAAAAAAAAAAATAATAATATTTCACTTCAAAATTGACGAACCATCTAAATAATGAAAAGAATACTGGACTGAAATACTAAAAAGGCAATCCAAAAATATGACAGTCAACCTGACACACAACCACACACACACACACACACACACACACACACACAGAGAGAGAGAGAGAGAGAGAGAGAGAGAGAGAGAGAGAGAGAGAGAGAGAGAGAGAGAGAGAGACAACTTTGCAAATAGACTTTTCAATTAAAGAAGAAGAAGAAGAAAAGGAGAGAAATGAAGGATGTCAATGAAAGGTGGACAGGGCAAGAGTGTGTCATGAGAAGATATACAGAAGGGGTAAGGAAGGAGTACAAATGAATACTCGTATACGTTTAAAAATCATTTTTATTTGAATCCATACAATAATTTTGAAAACGTATAAAGGTTATATGATATCATTAGTCGCACTGTTTAGGAATTGTAGCATCAGATATGAGAGGTTTTTTGGTTTTTTTTTTTAAAACGTTTAGACTAGAATTTACATTAAAAGAAGACACTAGGCCATTCCACAAACAACCACGGAAATAAATGAGGCTAAATTTTAAAAGATCGAACTTCGGTAGGGGTATCTGAATCTTTCTGACATTGCGAATCAGGTTCGTTTTAAATTTATTTTTCAGAGTTGATGGTGCATGATTGGACATTATCTTGACATGAAAATTGCTTTGTTATAAATGAGTTTCCATTTTAGAGGCAACATGTCTAAACGTTTTTAATCAGAGGGGGAGTAACAGCTGTAGATTTGAGAAGAATGAGTTTCACAGCCCGTCTATGAAGACTGAAGAGTAGTATTAATACGTTATAACTGGCCGAATCCCACAAGGTAGAAGAGTAAATTTAAATGAGATTCAATGTAGAAGAGTAATTTAAATGAGATTCAATGTACGAAGTAGAAAAACAGCTTACGACAATGTTGGTCTAGGAAATATTTTAGATTATTTGAAAGCTGGTGAATTGAGACAGACGTGTGCAGAGCATTGCGACATGAGAAGACCATGACAAATCATTGTCTTCAATGCAACAAGGACTTTACGATGGTCAACTTCAAGTATTTCATTTTTTTATACAAAGAGACAGGGAATCATTAGAAATATGTTGACGCTTTTGTCCAGTGGATATTATCAAGTACTCCGTTTTGTGAGGATGGAGGCACAGGCGGTTGAGTTCAGACCATATGATTAATTTGTTTATACTTTCTTGAAAAGTGGCAAATATATTTTCTTTCTTTCTTTTGACTACAGTGTATTGTGGTGTCATCAGCGAACATTTCACATAGACTGCCAATGAATAGAGTAAATCGGTTATAAATATGTAAAATAAGATAGGTCTGAGTACTGACCCTTGAGGCACTCCGTGACTAATGGATAATGTAAGAGATACAGATTCATTTGCTGATACCATTTGCTTTCTATCAGAGAGAAATGAAGATAGGAGTTCTAACGAATTCTCTGATAAGTTATTACCTTTAGCTTTTTAAGAAGACTTCGATCAATTAAACCAAAAGATTTCATAAAATCTACCATGAGAACACCTGTAATCACGTCGTTATTTACATCAGTAAGCCACTGATCAACTAGTGTTGTCTATGCTGTTTGGCAGGAGTGATTAACTCTAAAACAAGATTGATTCTGATGAAGTGATCGAGAATATGTTTATTTATACGGTGTGCCAATGGTTTATACAGTACAGACAGATAGAAATGGGCCTGTAGTCGGACGGATCAGTGTGATGTGTGTGTGTGTGTGTGTGTGTGTGTGTGTGTGTGTGTGTGTGTGTGTGTGTGTGTGTGTGTGTGTGTGGTGTGTGAGAGTCATGCAGCAGCAGCGCCACACAAAGCTTTAACAAATATATCTAGGGAAGTGTTGATGTCCACTGAAAGGGCTTGAGCAGCTTCATGGACATGGCAATTAAACACATGCGAATTCAATTCATGTCTGTACTTTTGCAAATAATCTTCAGACCACACAATGCAATTCTCTTCATTATCTACGATTCTAAACTTGTCGATACAGTCAAAACCAGATTTCCATCTGAACTCGACTGGCAAATGCCAAGAATCAACACGGTTTCCAATATGTAAATGACAGTTACTTGCAAACAGCCCTTTAGTGATTATAAAATAACCAATCACACTGTTACCATGTGGTGAAATATAAGTAAACTGACCATCAAAATCGCCAGCACAAGTACCGTTCACAATAATACAATCCAACAAGAAACACAAATTCAACAATGACTCGCCAAAGTTATTGATAAACATATCTTTTGACTGCCAGTTAAAATCGTCAACATCAACATCAACATCATCATCAACAGGGGAATAAATAAGTGCTTCATTCCAGTTAGGTGCTTCCATCCTGTCCTTGCATTTAGATCCCCACAGATCACAAGATGAAATTCCCCATCATTTACAATGTTGAGAATAGATTCTTCAAGTAAAACAATTCCATCCTTCTGCATTTTATTGCTATACAAAGGACTGTTCTCCGGAGTAACGTACGATGCAATACTCAGCACATCCTTATCAACTTGAAAACACACTTATCTAATTTTACAACTACAGTATTGTCACAATTAATCTTCATATGTGTTACGTAGCGTCGGTAGCATCTGCAGACTAAAAACAGCAACCCACCAGAATTTCTTCCTTGTTTTGATAACTTTTTTTGCAGGCACATAGTATTTCACAAAGTTATTAAAAAAAAAATTCCGGAAGAGTCGAAAGTGCTATCCACAAAGGTTTCTGTCAAGCAGACCAAATCAAACAGTTCAATGTATTTAATGAAAGAGATGTCGGTCAGTTTCGTGTATAAGTTTTCTACATTGTAAGTCAGGAATCTCAAATCACATGGATGGCCGAGCCTGTCCTACTGTTTTTTAACGTTTCTGTCTGACCGACGGGGAAGGGGGCACCTGTCTGGGTTCTTGTTCACAGGCGTGCTGTCCGAGCTGTTTCCTGGCTGGGTTGGTGTGAGAGAGAGAGAGAGAGAGAGAGAGAGAGAGAGAGAGAGAGAGAGAGAGAGAGAGAGAGAGAGAGATGGGGGGGGGGATGTTGTCATAACTTTCCTCCTTCTTTCTTTGAACTAGTGGTATATGGTTCCAGGCTAAAATCATTAAGTGAAATAAAAAAAAAAAGCAGCAGTAAAGAGAGACAGAGAGAGAGAGAGAGAGAGAGAGAGAGAGAGAGAGAGAGAGAGAGTGTTTCGTTCGTTCTCGCTTCAGTCAACTTGAAAGACAGAGCAATGCTTCTACGTCTTTACTACATGCTGTCTGATTCACAACTGACACTGTACGTTTTACAGTGAACACCAATCAGTTAATTCACCACTACCGTCGGCACGCTGCTGTCAGCTGACTGACTACAGTTAACACACTGTTAACACGTTTACTCACGTCACAGAGAGAGACAGAGCACGAGACAGAGAGAAAGAGAGATGCAGACAGACACAGACAGAAACAAAAAGACAGAGAGAACTCTCTCTGAACTCTGAAATTAATAATATAATAGCAGAAGCAATCACAGGTGAGCATCTGAAGTGATCTAAATTTTTAAAAAAAAAAAAAAATAAGAAGACGTAATGGACTTTGTAAAAGATTAGTCGGGTAGTAGTTTATTTTAACAAAAAAAAAAAAATGATAATTGACAAAGAATATAAATTTTTAAAAAATGCGAACCTTGTCTGTAGATGGTACACCTTCATGTGAGAATGGCTTCATTAACTCACAGTCAAAATAATGTGCTCATAACTATAAGTAACCTTATGTAGACATATACATGGTACTGAGGCGCTATTAAGATCTGTGATAATTACTTTCTTTCGCAAAGAAACACGCCTCCTAAAGCCGGGGACAGCTAAATCATTGGGAGAAAAAAAAAATCACACATTTACGTTAACTGTTTTTATCGCCAATCATCCGACCATCACACCCCCACTCCCCCGTAATACACACAACCACATCTGGACCCTACTCCATGCTCCTTTTGTCACAGTTCCTGCTGCAGTAGTTCACAAAGCAATATCCATGCCTGGCTGTCGACAGGTCACTCTGCAAGCTGTTGTCTATACTGAATGTTCCGTTCGTTTGTTTGTTTGTTTTCATAAATTGAGCACTGATATTAAGCCCCCAGTTCTACCACACACACACACACACACACACACACACACACACAAAAGAAATTAAAAAAAAAAAAAAAAAAAAAAACAAACGTAAGTGTGCATTTCTCCTTGGAAGTGGGGATCAAAGAGAGCATGGAATAATAACTGTAAAAGCATTGAAATAACCTGCAAAAACAAGAACACATGGGGTGAATGAAAAACCGGGTAAATCACAAAATCAGTAGGTAAGAGAAACAGTCGTTTACCATCCTTTTAGAAAAAAAAAAAAATCTTAGCCATTACTGATGCTGTCTACATTCTTCAAAGTCAGTTGGCTGTTCCTGCTGACTGTCCAAATCGATTTGTTGCTGGTGCGCTCATGCTGCATCGAAGTGCTGACACTGTGCCACGCATGCACGCTGACCTGTTTAGCACTGATCATTGTGATGGCCCGCCAAGCGGAAGTCTCTATCCCCTAAAGCATAGACCCCAACGTTTGCAGCAGAGTTGAAAGACGCCAGAAAGGCCGATACCAGAACGATGTTGAGGTCACCTTCTTCGGGCCGATCAGACCGATCAGGACATATGGCGTCCAACACACAAACAGCACCAGCACCACTCTCACCATTCTCTCCGCACGATTTTCACATTCGACCTGGATTTTACCTTCTCTTGATGCACGTGCAAAGCTTCCCCTTCCGTCGAAACGAACGTGGTAACAATGTGAGGGACCATGGACCGTATGGCTCTGGCGTGACGCACTGCTGATCTCATGACGATCCCGTAGGACACGAGCAACACAAAACAGACAGCAAAAAACAGGACGCCGTTGAAGTAGCCAGCCATTTCGGAGTCGTAGAACAAAGCGACGGGATCGCACCCATCAAACTTGCTGGCTGAATCCGTCAGTCTGAAGGAAAGGGCGATGATGATGCTGAGGCACCACACGATAACCACCGTCATTATCACTTTCCTCTTCGTGATGATGCGCAGGTACCAGAAGGCGTGGTGGATGTACAGGTACCTGTCCACCCCGATGACAGCGATGATGAAGATGCTGGTGAGCTCGTTGATATGCATGAAACACTTAAAGAACAGGCACAGGGAAGAGTTCTCTTCAAAATGAGCGTGATACTTTGGGGAGGTCCATGGTATGGCTAGCAACGGGTTGAAGGACACAACAAGGTCAGACACAGCCAAAGCTCCAATGTACATGTTAGAGGTGGTTTGAAGCCTGGGGTTCAAACACCATGACGATCAAGATCAGCACGTTGACCGTGGCTACACCGATAAACGTTAAAGCCTGAGCTCCCATGATGACGTAGGGAGCTGACGGCTTCCAAAACTTGTTAGATATGGTGGAGGTTGTGGTATCCATTGTTAACTGGAAGCCATGAACAACACCACCACCGCACGGGCGGATGTACACACTGGAGTTTTTTGGTGTGGTCTTTGCTGATTTGTATCCCTTTTTATCAGAAAAACTGTTGGGACATTGTGTATATAAATGAAACCCACCTCTTCTGGTCCTTGCTTAATCGTTTCCTTACTGGAAAACGCCAGATTAATTTCAAGATCTGAACACAGGCGACCTCTTCCGGAATCTCTCGGTTTTGACTGACGAACCTTTCAGTGTTAGGCACTGTTCCAGACGCTCATCCTTTCTATGACAATATAGACAGCTTTTTGTAGTAGTCTATGGAAAGATTTCTAATTGATCCATCGTTCCTCCTTTTGCATGGGAAACATGAATTACTCTGCAACGGTTGTTCTACCTGTGGCGATGAATATTGCTCGTGACGATGTTTATGCTGTCTTTATCAACATGTTTTTTCTTCCTATTTGGAACCAATCTTGTTTTGAAAATACTTGTCTTTCAACGACTAGTGTTTTCTCATAGGGACTCGAGGGCTGTGGACGTTTTCGTGTGTTCTCCCCCCTCCCTCCAGCTCCTCCTTTAGTTTGTTTGTGTTTTCTTTTGTTTTCTTGTCAATCCCATCTGTGTGAAAGCAGTATCAGCTGTTAATTGTTTGCGTTTAGAAGTGATCCCAATGTTCCCTCTGCTTTGGATTCAAAGAGGCCATTACTGGGATCGGAAAGACTTGTGTGGTCACCTCGGTATGTCTGCAACAAACCAGTTTCACATGTTAATGACACTGGGAATGGCAGGCTGCAGGAGGGGGCAGGGGCATTACGGGGACAGGGGCATTAGTGAAGAGAGAGAGAGAGAGAGAGAGAGAGAGAGAGAGAGAGAGAGAGAGAGGACGGAGGGAGGAAAGGAGCGAGGATGGGAGGGGGAGAGGGAGGGAGAGAGGGAAAGACAGAGGTGTGTGTGTGTGTGTGTGTGTGTGTGTGTGTGTGTGTGTGTGTGTGTGTGTGACAGAGAGAGAGAGAGAGAGAGAGAGAGAGAGAGAGAGAGAGAGAGTTTTTTGATTACTTGACAGTTTTAATGAGATAAGCTTCTTAAGTTTTTAGCCAAGGTTTGTTAATGGCACACAACATCACAAATACACATACAAATATATTTAGAAAAAGACACACACAAATACAACAGTGAAAGTATACTGTACTAGCGTCACATTCTAACAGCAGTCCCAATCCAGCGTAAAGGGCAGTGGTCGTGACAAGCGAAATGCACAGGCCAATGTTAATTCAAGAAAAAAAAAAAGTAACAAAGTACTAGCTCATCATCTTCGTCAGATTATAACTATACAGTGACAACGTGTAGCATTGAACAGTATCATCATCCGACTGTTGTCCGTGGTCAAGACACTGTTCGATGAGGAAAGCATGTTCTATGTGTGATTACATGCAAAATATAAAATGACCAGTGCCTGCCTGCCCTATGGGTTAGAACGTGAGCGAGGATGCGGTGCCAGCCTGTCTGCCAGTGACACAACGCTGCGGGACAGGTCCCTGCAGGCACTTGTTCAAAGGGGTCTGCAGCTCGTCTCTACCTATGTCACCCCGGTTTCCACAGGCTGATGGTCTCCCCCCTCCCTCTAGCACATCCCCACCCTCTTTCCGTTTTCACCCAGTGCTCCTGTCATCCTGTGCTGGGGTGATCACGCAATGGAGGACTCCTTCGCCCATGCCCTGTCGCCGGTCCCCACGGTCAAGATGCCTGCTTGGATGGGCGATATGTGGCATCATGTGATTGGGGAATTCCCGTTGCCTGTCACAGCTGTGTCGTCTGGAGGTTGACTGTGTCTGGATCCCCTTTCCTTCTGCCTTTTGTCTCCAGGTACCCGCTTCCGTTTTTTTAGAATGAAAAGGGGAAAAGGGGGGGGGGGGGGGGGGGGGGGGGGGGGGGGGATCGGAGCGCTAGGACAAGAGAAGGCACGGGAAACAGGGATTGATGGAGGAAGGGAGGGAGGGAGACGACAGTGAGAGAGAGAGAGAGAGAGAGAGAGAGAGAGAGAGAGAGAGAGAGAGACAGACAGACAGACATACATACATACATAGAGGCAGACAGAGAGAGACACACAGAAGACAAGATGAAAAAACATTTTCTTCAAAGTCTGCCACCGGCCATAATGTAAAAAAAGAAAGGTTAGGCGAAAGTCAATGGAAACGCAATCTGTTACAAACGAGGGAGACACGGATACCTGAATGGAGAAAGACGGTGGGGAAGGTGGGGGGGGGGGGGGGGGGGGGGGGGGGAGAGAGAGAGAGAGAGAGAGAGAGAGAGAGAGAGAGAGAGAGAGAGAGAGAGAGAGAGCCAGAGAGAAAGACAGAGACACAAACAAAAAGAAAAAGAATAAAAAAGAGGGAACTCTCTCTGAACTCGGACCTCTGAAATTTAATGATTATTGCCAACAGCCACTTTCATGGGGGTAACACAAAGTTACACATCACATCTATACAAGTATACAAACTGGGAAAGTATAATCACGGAGAAGATATAACTCTGGCTGGACAGTGCCATAAAAGAGTGACGACATCGGATGTGACATGGGCTGTACATGATGTATATAAACAGGAAGTTTCTGATTCACATGTTTGTATTGCCGACGAAGGCTTGTCAAAGAGAGAGAGAGAGAGAGAGAGAGAGAGAGAGAGAGAGAGAGAGAGAGAGAGAGAGAAATGTCCACAGAGATTGAGATGATGATGATGATGATCTTTATTTCCAAAGGTGACAGATAAACAAATGTATGCTTTTTTGACGTTTGGACTTTGCTCCGCCGAAGGCCTAAGAGTGACTAGCAACTAACTAAGCGTGACTAGCAACTGAACATTACAAATATACTTATCTTGAAAAATACATTACACACACACACACACACACACACACACACACACACACACACACACACATGGCTGAGCTTTTTCTATATCAATATTGACGAATGCATGAGCTTAGAGATAAAGGGACATTGAAACAGCAATCAAGAATACATTATCTGATTACTAAAAAAAAAAAAAAAAAAAAAACACACACACACACACACACACAGACACAGACCACAGACACACACACACACACACACACACACACACAAGTACACACGCAGAGGCACATGTTCACATAAAAAGTGACCCTCCTATTAGTTAGGAAAGGAGAGAGAGAGAGAGAGAGAGAGAGAGAGAGAGAGAGAGAGAGAGAGAGAGAGAGAGAATTTTTGAACGAGGGATAACAAATAAGCACATTACAGGCTTTTTTACATCTTGCCCTCGACGAAGCAGGAAAAATAATGGTAAATAATTGACTTCAAAATTGACGAACTATCTAAATAGTGAAAAGAATACTAGACTGAAATATAAAAGGCAATCCAAAAATATGACAGTCAACCTTACACACACACACACTGCTACTAATGTTATGTTGCAAGATGTGACAACGCTGGGATTAGTTTAGTTTAGTTGAATGTCTGAACTTGATAATCTGTGCCCCACAAAACCTCTGGTTTTCATATGGCAATAAAATATGTTCTTGTTCTTCACACACACACACACACACACACAGAGAGAGAGAGAGAGAGAGAGAGAGAGAGAGAGAGAGAGAGAGAGAGAGAGAGAGAACACAACTTTGCAAATACGTTTTTTAATTCAAAAGAAGAAGAAGAAGAAGAGAAATGACGGACATCAATGAAAGGTGGACAGGGCAAGAGTATGTCATGAGAAGATACAGAGAAGGGGTAAGGAAGGAATACAAATGAACACTCGCATACATTTAAAAATCATTTCTACTTGAATAATTTTGAAAATGTATAAAGAAGGTTATATGATATCATTAGTCGCACTCTTTAGGAAGCGTCGCATCAGATATGAGAAGTATTCTTTTTGAAAACGTTTAGACTTGAATTTACATTAAATGAAGACACTAGGCCATTCCACAAACAACCACCGGAATAAATGAGGCTAGACTAAAAAAAAATTAATCCTCGGTAGGGGTATCTGAATCTTTCTGACATTGCGAATCAGGGTCGTTTTAAATCTATTTTTCAGAGTTGATGGTGCATGATTGGACATTATCTTGAACATGAAAATTGCTTTGTCATAAATGAGTTTCCATTTTAGAGGCAACATGTCTAAACGTTTTTAATCAGAGGGAGTAACAGCTGTAGATTTGAGAAGAATGAGTTTCACAGCCCGTCTATGAAGACTGAAGAGTGGTTTTAATACGTTATAACTGGCCGAATCCCACAATGTAGAAGAGTAATTTAAATGAGATTCAATGTACGAAATAAAAAAAAAACAGCTTACGACAATGTTGGTCTAAGAAATATTTTAGATTTGAAAGCTGGTGAATCTTTTGAGACGGAAGTTTGCAGAGCATTGTCACATGAGAAGACCATGACAAATTATTGTCTTCAATGACACCAAGGACTTTATGATGGTCAACTTCAACTATTTCATTATTTATACAAAGAGACAGGGAATCATTAGAAATATGTTGACGCTTTTGTCCGGTGGTTATTATCAAGTACTTTGTTTTGTGAGGATGGAGGCACATTTGATTGAATTCAGACCATATGATTAATTTGTTTATACTTTCTTGTAAAGTAGCAAATATATTTTCAATTTCTTTTGACTACATTGTATTGTTGTGTCATCAGCGAACATTTCACATAGACTATCAATGAACAGAGGTAAATCGTTTATAAACATGGAAGATAAAATAGGTTCGAGTAATGATCCTTGAGGCACACCGTGACTAATGGATAATGTAAGAGATACAGATTCATTTACTGATACCATTTGCTTTCTATCAGAGAGAAATGAAGATAGGAGTTCTAACGAATTCTCTGATAAGTTATTACCTTTAGCTTTTTAAGAAGAAGATTGCGATCAATAAAATCAAAAGCTTTAATAAAATCTATC
>JADBJO010006008.1:97500-100000 GCA_016801955.1 Conus betulinus | reverse complement strand
GAGAGACAAGGGGGGGGGTGGAGGAAGGAGCGAGCGAGGAATGGGGGGGGGGGGGGCGGAGGGGAAAAAGAGAGGGGGAAGAGAGATAAGGAGAGAGAGAGAGGGGGGAGGGAGAGAGAGAGAGAGAGAGAGAGAGAGAGAGAGAGAGAGAGAGAGAGAGAGAGAGAGAGAGACAGAGACAAACACACACGCGTACGCACGCACGCGCACATACGTACACATGCACGGAGAGACCACCCCACCATCCCACCAGAGAGAGAGAGAGAGACAGACAGACAGACAGACAGACAGACAGACAGACAGACAGACAGACAGACAGGGAAGAAGTGACTATTTGACAGCGTGAGTGAAATACGCTTCTTTTGTTTTTAGCCAAAGGAGGCAGTTTATAACATGTTTGTTAATGGCACACAACATTACAACACACACACACACACACACACACACACACACATACATATATATATATATATATATATATATATATATATATATATATATATATATGTACTTGCTTACCTAACATTATGGAGTACTTTTTTGCCGATGTCATCTGTACTATCATTATGAGGTCTCCACAAAAAGTAAAGTACTGGGGTCAATTTCTTTTACATCAATCAAAACCTCAGTTCTCTGTAATACTAAAGACGGACTGAAAGCTAAGAATATTGTAAATCTAATCATTTTCAACACTTATTATGACAACTCAATACCAGCATTGCGGAGTACATATGCTGATTTATGCATGAAACAAATTTGCCTGGACAGGAAGTGCTCCACAAAAATTTGTGAAGGGTGGAGTGCGTACTGCCAGCTCTTTTTCGATTATGTTTTGTTTGTTTTGTTTTTCAATTTTGATCTAAATTCATGTTATGTGTTTTCAGAAATGACGACAGCTGTTCCAGCCTGTCTTTGCACAAGAAACAGTTTGATTTTTTTTTTCTTTGTTCTTTGTCTTTATTTTTTTTTCAATTTTGATCTAAAAAATATGTTATGTGTTTTCAGAAATGACGACAGCTGTTCCAGCCTGTCTTAGCAGAGAAGCCGTTTGAATGTTGTTCTTTGAGTCTTTGTTCCTTTATTTTCAATTTTGATCTAAGCTCATTTTGATTTCTATGCTGAGCCAGCAAAAATGTGACATGTAGAAACAGCTACACACACAAAGGAGTAAATTCACCGTTTGTATGATTGCAGGATTTCCACTTTTCCACAAATTCACCAAGAAAAATGGAAGAAAAAAAAAAAAAAAGTAAAACTGAAAAACCAAGAGAAAAAAAAAAAAAAGCAGGAAGAAAAAGAAAAGGAAAGAACAGGAGGAGAAAAAGGTCAGTGGGGTAGCAGATGATATTAATATCGCAGCTGAGACCATTGGCACCAGACGACAGTCCCAGTTTGTCTGCTCATGTCAGCAAGATGCTGTGAACGTGAAAGAGACCGACACCCGCTGAATAAACAAGTGGTCCGAGTTTTGACCGAAATGTGGACGATACACCACTTGACGCTCTTTTTTTTTTTTTTTTTTTTTTTTTTTTTTGTTTGTTTAACTGACTGTTCTATTTGAAATATAATTTTGAAACTTTGCCGGCAGCTGGGAAGGGCGTGGGGATTTTGCTTTTTGTGGGTAAGAGCCCTGATTTCAATGAGAATAAAGATCAACACATACATATGAACAATATGCAGCATGGATCATGGACTATTGGATTTCACAAGTGTTTCAAAGGTTGGTAACAAACAAAAAGTATGAACTGACTTACCCCTCCCCCCCCCCCCCCCCCCCCCCCCCCCCCACACACACACACACCATGTTACTGTTATCACAATCACTTGGATGAAGAGGGGGAAGGAGGGAGGGGGTGTTGTGCATTTCCTTATTTAAAAGTGTTCTCAAAAACGGGCACTATTTAAGGTGAATTTGAAGAAAAATGGACGAGGGATGTAGAATAAAAAATGGGAAAATTAAAGTCGGTGAAAATGCGTACTTGCAATGGTGCATATGCTGCCATAATTCTGAGGTTGTTTTTTTTTTTTTTTTTTTTCAGTTTAAAATATGAACATTTCAGGATAACTATGTTGAAAATCAGCAACAGCATCAAGTCACTCTACTATATAATATGATTTTTAAGATATGGTTTCTCCGAAGAAGTATACCATTTACACTGTTGCACAAATATGCTTTTTGTCTTAAAATCCTCACATCAAATAGCCAGGAAGATAAGTTATTACTGTTATCCATAATGTTCAGCGTCAGCATTTCTTACTATTTTCATTTAAAAAAAAAAAAAAAAAAAAGCAAAAACATCAAGTAATTTAATTTCATAGTCAATCTTAATAACACAACGGCAAAATAGATAAATAAATAAAGATTGTCGTCAAATCCTGACACTGGTTATGCAGTTATAATTGAAAACACTGGTGTCGAGCATCTCTACTGTCACCATGTCTGCTTCTACTGATTGTTTTTTTTGAACTCTTAGGTTGGTTGTATCTAGTCAAGCCCCCC
>JADBJO010006008.1:87500-95000 GCA_016801955.1 Conus betulinus | reverse complement strand
AGAGAGAGAGAGAGAAAAAAAAAGGAATTCTGCCCATTATGTACAATCTTGTACCTCTTGTACCTCTTTGCACCTTTCCATCATCTCTCTCTTCCTCTTCAAAAACATCAAAAGGGGGGGAGGGGGGGGGGGGGGTCACAAGATTTGACACGAAGCGACAGGGCGCTATTAATTTCAGCTGTGGCAATTGATTTCTATTTTCCTGTGACAATGCCAGTTACTGGACTTCCAGCGACGAGTCAACCCTAAACGCCCTGCTGACTGAAAACTGTGGAAAATTACTGGAGAAGGCAGCAGCAACACAGTGGTCGCTCTGCGACTGAAGCCGGTCAGCCCCGTGTCAACAACAGTGGCAGATCCTGTGCTGAACCGGAGAACACAAGTTCATTACTACAGGAAAAGCACCCCCCCCCCCCCCCCCCCCCAACCAAGCCAGGTGGGACGGGATCAAGAGACCCATGCCTATCTATCAATTTAATCATTTCTTTACTGACATAATTTCGATTTCTAGACCACAAAAGTAATATGTGATCGTTTCACCTTGAGAAAGCCACCTAGCTCTAGATCTGATCAAAACGCCTTCCATTATTTTCTCTCTAACAGCCTGTAATTTTTCATTCTTCGATTTAAGTTCTTTTATATCGTCAGACGATTTTTCTTTTTTTTTTTTTCCCCTCTCTAATGTATGGATTTCTTTTATAAGTGTTTTTTCTTCTTCATGTGTTTGTTTCTTTAATCGAATGGAATATGCTTTAGTGTTTGATCAAATTTTCAATAGATCATCAAGAACCAGTTGCAGTGATATTGTAAATTCTAGTTGCCTCAACTGTGCTTGGTCAAACTCTAGATTATCGTCACACGCCACGGCATACTCTTGTATTGTTTCTTTAATGGTGTTATTAATTTATTAATGCTATATTTAGAGTCTTTTAGTGATGAACAATTGAATTTCCAAAAATTGCTGCCTTTATCTTCAGTAGGGTTCTTAAACTTCAGTACACCATTGAGTGGTCTGTTCCGTAGCCTGGGATTATTTCGCAGTCTGCTGTGTCCGACTTCATGTGTTCGCTTATCAGAAAGGAATCTAATCGGCTCTGTTGCCTGGGTTGGAATCTTCTCCCAGTAAACTGTCTTCTATCTGGATAGAATTTTCACCATATATCTACAAGATCTAGGCTGGCCATCGTTACACTGACAGTTTCACTTGCCTTTGGATTGTTAGTATGTTTATAATCATTATGCTCAATATTTGGGTTCAATAAATTCCAATCACCTGCTATTATCAGATGTGGTTTCCTTAATTCCTGAATGTGTTCTTCAATTTGTTGATAGAATTCTGGGTTGTCTCTATTGGATCCGTAAGCATTTATGATTAAGAAGTCCTTGCCCATAAAGGTTATAGAGATGAACATGCAATTTCCGTTGGGATGTTTATACGCTTTGTTTATTTTGAATTCAAAATTATTGTTGAATAGGACCGCAACACCTCTTGAATTAGTATCATACGAAGCAAAATAACACTGGTATCCCCATTCTGATCTATAATATTCATCCATATCAGTGTTTAAATGTGTGTCCTGGAGTAAAAAAGATATTTTGTCCTTTTTGTCTTAAACAGTGAAAAAATCTCTTTTTTTTTTTCCTTTGCCTCTCCCAGCCTTTGACAGTCAACGATACAAACTGAAATGTTTTGAGACATGACATATAATCGTACGGGTTGAATCTGTAGTGCTAATCCGCGCATACGTACAGTTAAGACTGGCAGTATGAAAAACACGTTTCATAACATAGAAAATGAAATACTTCGGTACATTAAACAGAAATGTCACAAATATAAATACCGTTCGCAAAAAAAAAAAAAAAAAAAAAGAGAGAGAGAGAGAGAGAGAGAGAGAGAGAGAGAGAGCCGTGCTCGGCACGCAAAGTATCCACTTGAGCGCTGTTCATAAATAGCCAGGGGTTTTCATCCGGACTGCGCATTCACTGAAAATAGATACTAACCGTCAAATACGGTGCTCATGTGCACAACATGAAGCAAAATGCATCGTTGGAGAGTCCTTCAAGCAGTCACCTCCACACACACACACCCCCCCCACCCCCCCCAAAATATAAATGAATAAATAAAACGAAAATGAAAACAATAAAAACTAACCTTCGACCCTCATTCACATCTTAAATAAGCACCGACTCCCCCTCCCAACTCAACTCACTCTAGCCTCCATGGAGGCATTCTGAAGGGAAAAAAAAAAAAAAAAGGCACATGCCCGAGCAGCGATACATGTAAGAGAGAGAGAGAGAGAGAGAGAGAGAGAGAGAGAGAATGTGCGGGCACGGGGGGGGGGGGGGGGGGGGGGGGGGGGGGCGTAGATGTGAGAATGTGCGCACGTGTACGCGCACGCCTCACGCGTCCGTCCGCCTGTCCGTCCGCCCCGTTCACGTTCATTGTCTGTGTGAAACGTATGCATAGTATACGTGTGTATGTAACATAAGCAATGGGGACTGATATAAGAGAAATTTTCGTCAAATATCTGAGTGACAAATATCGCCAATCCACTATCTGGATTATTTTCTCTGACAAGACTTTGATCCAGAAAAGAAAGTTATAACTCAAGCGATCTTCTGTCTCTGATATGTCAGAATCTCACACATTTGTGTATACACTCAATGATACTCATCTTTTGAATTAGAATAGTAATGGAACTGACGAAAATAAATCAAATGTTTCAGCGAAACGGACACCCACGGTCGATTTAGGGTACAATTTGCGAGCGTACACATAAAAAAAAATACAAGAAAACCACCTCGTGTACCATTGGCTAGCCTCTATGAGTGTATTTACAAAAGTGTGCGACTCAGTACTCATACATGTCCACAAATCTCTATTTACAGGACCATTTTGTTGTTGTTGTTGTTGTTGTTTTAAGAATGTGATTAGGAAGCTTAATAAGCACTTATTATACATCACACAACACGCTTTTTTTTTCTTTTTTTTTTTTTTTTTTTAACATCATCGTCGTAACACTTAAAGGCACATGCACCTGTTTTGCTAGTATATGTCTACAGGAAAAAGAAAACACACATGAAGAAAAGAACAGCAACAGTCTTAATATGCAAAAATATTTTTTAAAGAAAAAAAAAATTAGATGTGTGCAAAGGTTATATACAGAGAGAGAGAGAGAGAGAGAGAGAGAAGAGAGAGAGAGATAGAGAGAGAGAGAGAGAGAGAGAGACGTTTCTACTGACAATAGCCTACATAGTCTTCATGTCATGGGGGTATACATGAATATTTGCAGCACTGAAAAAAAAAATAGAAAGTTTCTGATGCAAAGAAGCATAAATTGCAACGGAGTACGTAAATGTCAATGGATGAGCTGGAAGCCATGTAGAAGAAAAAGAAAATAATGTCGTGCTCTTTCGTCACTCAAAATGAATATGTAATTTTCTTCTTATTCTTCTTTTGTTTGTTTTGTTGTTTGTGTGTTTTTGTTTGTTTCAAGTCACAAACATGATCATAAACACAAGTGCCTCACCCAGGCAAAGCATCATATCATATCATACTATTTTTAACAGATGTTTAGTAAGGTCATCAAGTTGCTCCCCAAGGGGTTGAGCACCTTAAGATTTTTATTAGGCGTTTTAGCAGTATTTTTAATATATATATATATATATATATATATATAGAGAGAGAGAGAGAGAGAGAGAGAGAGAGAGAGAGAGAGACAGAGAGACAGACAGACAGAGAGGGACAGAGAGAACGCCAGCGCATGTCTGAACGGTGTGTACGCGCGCTTGTGCGCGCGCGCCTGCATCACAGGACAATAAACATTAATTTGTGACCATCTACAAAGTAAATAGCGCATAATCACACATGATATAGTATACACATAAATCTAAAAAAAAAAAAAAAAAAAAAAAAAAAGCCTTAAATATCCCATGATTTCCCTGTGGGATCGATTCAGTTTTGTTTCTGAGCATGAACATTTACGTGTGTCTAGCATGACCTTTCCATGATCATGTGTACAGTATGATTAAGAAATCCATTACACATTTGTCACGTACTACAAATGCTTCATTAAATGTAAATTATCGTGACGGCTCTCAGTGCACATGATGAACATGTTCTAGCAATGTGTGTAGATTTGGTCCGAGGAAAGAAAGAAACGGAAATATCAAAGACGCTCTTGACTTTAAAAAAAAAAAAAAAAAAAAAAATCAAATTCTAAATACTTTATCAAAGTAGGTATGTAAAGTAGGTAGCGTACACGCTCGAGCTAGCGCGCGCTCACACACACACACACACACCCACACACACACACACACACACACACACAACACACACACACAACGCACGCACGCACGCACGCACGCGCGCACAGACACACACACACACACACACACACACACACACACGAGGCGATGCGCGGGGGGAGAGAGAGAGAGAGAAGAGAGAGAGAGAGAGAGAGAGAGAGGAGAGAGAGAGAGAGAGAGAGAGAGAGAGAGAGGCAGAGAGACAAGCAGACCAAGTAAGAGTGTTTTCCAGCGTGCGTGCGCGCGATATTTTGAGCACGCGTTTGTTAAACTAAACAGCAAGGGCACAATCGAATAAAAGCGCTCACAACAGTTTGTAGGTGTAATTAGGTAGATGAGTGCAATGACTGGCACGTGCTATCACATCTATATCAAAAAGGGAAAAATATCCTTGTTCAAGAATTAAATTCTGCGGTTGTACTGTGAGCGTGAATATTCATTTTGATGTGTCCATGACAAACGCTGTGAGCGTGAGTACTAATATGTCTCCATGACAAACGCTGTGAGCGTGAGCATTCATGCATGTCTCCTAGCCTGCATTTTTTTTTCAGGGTCAAGTTTGCAATATGGCTCCCCGAAGAAAAAAAAAACTAAATGATTTACTGTACCTTTTTTTTTTTTTGTACATCGTCATATTTCTTAACTCGGTTTGTACAATAAAGGAAAAAAAAAGGAACACAATTCTCAATATGCAATTTCATCAGATACATTAACAGTACATCAAAGGTCGCAAAGAGAGAGAGAGAGAGAGAGAGAGAGAGAGAGAGAGAGAGAGAGAGAGAGAGAGAGAGAGAGAGAGAGAGACAGACAGACAGACAGACAGACAGAGAGAGAGAGAGAGAAGACAGACAGACAGACAGACAGACTGACAGACAGACAGAGACAGAGACAGAAACACAGAGACAGAGAAAAACAGAGAGAGAGACAGAGAGTGCATGTGTGTGTGTGTGTATATGTGCATGTGCATGTACGAATGCGTGCGTATGTGTGTGTGAAATAGAGAAAGAACAAAAAGAAATGAATGTATATACATTTTTTTTATATCATAACTAATCAAGTTACTCATGTATTACAACATACATTGTTGGTGTTCTGAGTATGCTGCTGGTTATAGTTCAGTGAGAGAACCAGTCTAGTGACCTGACCAGCTTTGGTCCCTATGGAATCGACTCATCTCTGTCCTTTTACATTAGGCAGTGTGCAACCAGCTTTAATAATCATTCAATATGAAATGTGTTACAGTAAACTATTGTATTCATGATGTCATCTCTTTTTTTTGCACATGCCATTATGAAAAAAAAAAAAAAAAAAAAAACAAGTGCTGTACTTCCGCCTAGGTTAACAAAGTTCTAATGACCACATACACATGAGGAGGCACGAGAGAGTAAAAAGGGGCCATTTACTGCACACACACACACACACACACACACACACACACACACACACACACACATACACACACACACACAAGCAGATTTTGAACAACAACAACAACAACAACAACTAAAAATCATTGAATGTATTGGTAAACTTGTCCTGACAGTGCCAGGTTCAGAGGGTTAAAAAGTAAACATAAAGAAATAAAGAAATGACAGAATAAAGACTATGTAAACAAGGAAATAATACACTTGACCTGGCACTGGCTGCTAAAATACCCTGCAGTAGGCCTGCTGGGTACAGACTGTCCTGAAAAATTTGCAGTCCAATGGCACAGAGGGTGGATAGTGCTGCAGGGGCTGGGGTAGAGGGGGGGGGGGGGGGGGGGGTATTCTGCTGTACCGTTGTACCGCACACTCTGATAGTCAATAAACACTGTTTTTGTCATCTGTTCTTACATTTTTTCTGATCCCATCCAATACATCTGAGCTTTTGTTTTGATAGTATAATTGTATTTGTAATGACCTCTGGCAAGATGTTCTCATGTATTGGAAATCCAGCCAACCGACATAATGAAAAAGAAGACAGATTGGGATAGCATCAAAACCTGTTTGTTGATTCTTTTTTTTCTTCCTGAAACAATAGATCAGTAGATTTTTTTTTCAGTTTAAAGAAAAACAGGCAGCGGGGCAAACAACAATAAGGAGAAAAAGGACTACAATACCTGACATAAAAAGGAGTAGCATGCAATTTATTTCACAGTAATTGTTTATTTCTCAGAGGTTTCTTCCATTCATCAGGATTAGTTTGGACCTCTACTACTGACAGTACCATATTTCATTAAAGACCTCTACTACTGACAGTACCATATTTCAATAAAGACCTCTACTACTGACAGTACCATATTTCATTAAATCTGCACACACAACTGTGCTAGAAGTAATTTATTTGGTGAATGTGTGAGTAGTTGTCAACATGTAGGCTACCATGTCTTCCCAACTGTTTGCTAACTTTTCTGTCAGTGGCACTTATATGCTTGTTATCCAAGGCAGAAGTGACATACCTGTTCATTCGCCAGATAAACTGACAATAAACGGCAGTCTAAATGATGGGAAGTGAAGTGTAACTGTTATAAGTGCAGCACAAACATTTCAGACATCAATAAGAAATCAATCAGCATGCAGTATCTGAACAGATTTTTTTTTCCCCCCCGACTATTTCTTATCAGTCATGAAGTTTGGAAACTGACCGATTGAACTGGCGTGTTTAAAATACCTGTGCATCATTATCATTATGACCCAAACACATTCTCTGACAAAATGTGCCTCAGATCTAGTTGTTTGTTATTGGGAACACTTTGATAATGACAATGATGATGGTGGTGGTGGTGACTTTTAAGTTTACTTCTGACTCCTTTTGTTTTGTTTTGTTTCTTGGAACAAGTACTCCACATCCTGAACACTTACAATGGTTTAATGCTGTTACTTTGGGTAATTAATATTTACCATGGGTTATTATGAGTATTTCACTGAAATCTTAATTTTCAGTTCATATGGATAGACTGCATCTGAACACACACACACACACACACACACACACACACACACACACACACACTCACACATACAAAGGCATACATACACACTTATATAACATATAGGATTATTCACTTAATCATTCATTCCTTCAGTCATTCTCTTCATTTATTCACGTCTAATATCACTCAAAGTGAACAGACGTTAAACAGAAAAACGAACGAACACACACACACACACACACACACACACACACACACACACACACACACACACACAC
>JADBJO010006008.1:82500-85000 GCA_016801955.1 Conus betulinus | reverse complement strand
CAGTGCCTCTAAAACATGTCTCCAGAACAAGCGTTTCCTTCAGATCTTCTTCTCTCTTCTTGGAGAGTTCAATCCATCTACCTAACCAAATCGTCAGTCTGTCCCACAAAGCTAAACATGTCTCACTGGTCGCTTTCCTGGCAGATCTGAATTTCGCCTTTATGTGCTGGCGTTGAGCTGATACTTGTGTAGTAGTGTCTCTTGAATCGTCGCTTTCCTGGCAGATCTGAATTTCTTTCTTTCTGCTGTGCGTGCTGGTGTTGAGCTGATACTTGTGTAGTAGTGTCTCTTTAATCGTCGCTTTCCTGGCAGATCTGAATTTCTGCCTGTGCGTGCTGGTGTTGAGCTGATACTTGTATAGTAGTGTCTCTCGTAATTCGTCTCGTAGTCAGCTGCATGGGTAGCTGGTAACAACGTCGGCGTCTCGTGCTCTACCTTTGAGTGAGGAGCAATCCGAGCTCCCCATTCTTCTGTTTTCCAGCCATCCATAACGGCGACTTTTTCGAACTGTGCTAGGTGTGATTCCAGGTCGTCCTTGTCCTCAAGATAAGGTAGTTTGACCTTGGCCGCAACTGACTGACTCTGGCAAGACTGCACACTAGTACTAATTTTCGCATTGCGTGTACTTTCCAACTCTAACTTTTTAAAGTTTAGCTGATATTGTCTCTCAACGTCTTTTCTTCTTCTTCTTCTTCTTCTTCTTCTTCTTCTCTCTCTCTCTCTCTCTCTCTCTCTCTCTCTCTCTCCTTTCTCTCTTCGATCTAATCAGAGAGTCTCTCTTCTCTCTTCTTCTTTAATCTTAGTGTTTCACCTTCGGCTCTCCAACGTTCCTTTCGCATCGTCACTCACAGACGGTACAACGGTTGAGGCTAGCTAACGTATTGACGGTACATTTGAGGCTAGCGGTTTGACATCAGCATGGTTGGCTGACAGTCAAGCTTATTTTTACTCTGCAAAGAGAGCGCAGTACGATTATAACACAGCTATAATCTTGCGTTATCGTTTGGTTTCTAAAACCACAACACGATGTTGTTCAGACACTTGCTGTACCAATATTTATCTTCTTCTTCTCCTGACCTACGAAAAGCAAGAAGGGGCATACTTGCCACTGACTGCGTGGCGTTGGTACGTCTTGTGCCTGGATTGTGTCCCTTGACACAGGACAAACACTTTCTAATCTGTCTCGAGAAACAACTTCTGGTTTGCCCACTAGCTGAACTCTGCAGCTAAATACTTTTACATCAAATAGAAAATCTCTTCTAGGAACAACTCACTCTTGGTTCCTAATACAAATCTGCTAGTACATGAAGTGCTACTGTCACACTTAGAGACGCTAATAACGTCATAGGTCCGCACACACTAACCTCAGTAGCTAGATTTACACTGACACTTACCTTAACATTGCATCACCAGTACAACTAAGCAAAGTATCAACAATATAAGTTCCTCACGTTTCGGACTTCTGCCGCAAACGGTTATATTGCAAACGGTCATGATAATTCGACGCAGTTGGACACGTGTACTATATCAACTCTGAGATTGGCGGAGGTTTTTAAGAGATGAGGAAAAAAAAAAAACGTGAAATACGGAATGATAATGGCGTTTGACAGTCGCCGATGACTCCACTTGACAGATTTAAAGATGGTATGCAAATTTCCAGAAACAAATGCGGCTGAAAAAGAAACGCAGTTGAGCACATGCAGCACCAAATCGGTCCAATTACCTGGGTGACTACATGATGCCCGCCAACCTGCCCGCTTGACAAAGAAAAAAGCAGCTAGCGTAACCCATCACTAAACGTGTGTATCATAATGTCCTAGGTTTCAGTATCCCGGAGGAACACACACACACACACACACACACACACACACACACACACACACACACACACATTCAGTTGTAGGGCTTGTGAAGAATGCGATAACCGCACTCCTCCCTTTCTCTTTCCATGAATAACAGATATCTAGATGTCGAATGACTAATGGTCAAATGACCCTAAGTTTTGATGATAATTTGGTGAGTATGTCTATTGATGGTTCTGGGTGAGGTGATGGTAAATGTGTGTGTGTTTCGTGAAGATGTTGCTAAAGAGTAAAGTACAATTTACAATCACATAAACAAAACCAATGAAGAAAGACTCAAAACAAACACAGTTTTGCCAGTGCCAATTCTTCCTATGAGTTTTTGTTGAACTGTTTCGCGCTAGTTGTTGTTCAAAGTGCTTGTGCGACTGGCTGCTGAAGACCTTCCGTGGATGTGCGCGTTCTTGGATGATGAAAACAAAATGTTACTTAGCTTGTGAAGCGACGGATGACCGATGATGCGGAATGATCTTGATCACGTCGTCCTGTTGATGAACTTGCAGGGTGATTTCTCCGGGTAGATATCTTGGGTAGTGGGACGTCTCGATGGATCCCGACGGTGATGGTAATAAAAATTAAAAAACACAAACAAACAAACAAACAAACCTGCTAGGCAACACACCGCTGCTACTCGGTGA
>JADBJO010006008.1:65000-70000 GCA_016801955.1 Conus betulinus | reverse complement strand
TCTCTCTGCCCCCCCCTCTCTCTCTCTCCCTCTCTCTCTCTCTCTCTCTCTCTCTCTCTCTCTCTCTCTCTCTCTCTCTCTCTCTCTCACAGACACCCATCTGTGTGAATTTATCATTTTACAATATGAAGAAAACTAAGGAAAGTTTGGATCTGATTGTGTGTTTGAGAATTGACCCCCTTCTGTTTCTGTGTTTGAGAATGTGACCCTCCTTTCCCATCTATCTGTGTGCCTGTCTGTCTGTGCTCTCTCTCTCTCTCTCTCTCTCTCTCTCTCTCTCTCTCTCTCTCTCTCTCTCTCTCTCTCTCTGAGACCATCTATACGGAGTTGTGTTTTCAATATGTATAAAAGAACTGGATGAAGTTTGAGAGCTGACCTGTGTTTTAGTTCCGCACACATTAAACAAATATTAGATTGAAAACGTCACAGAGAAGTTTCCGTACTTTCTGTTTGTTAACAAAACCTGCATAAACTATGAAGGCCTTGGCCGAAACGTTTATCATCAGTGGAAAAAGGATAGTCCGCTGCGTTCTGAATCTAGGTTCGCGAGCGCTGCGAGCCACAGGCAATCGCCTGTTGTCGTGACGTCACGCCGCGTTTCGTCAGCAGGCCATTTCTATTTCGGGTGCCCACCCCCAAGTCCCACCGAACCAAGGGAGGTATCATAGAAAACAGCCGCCTGTATTTAACAGGTGTGTTTACTTACATGTGTAGATCTCCAATACCCATGCAATACCGCCAGGACTTTCGAAATATGTAACCCCCTCCCCTCCCCCCCCCCCCCCTTTTTTTTTAAAAAACTAAACAATGTATTTCATGAATACTGTAACAAATCGTGACACTCCATATTAGCCACTAGAAAATCTACATAGAAGGAGAAGGACAACACACACACACACACACACACACAGTGTGTTTCCGGAATATCGCGGCAAGAAACTGGCTGATCCTGCCGGCTGCGCAGGATATGATGCGGTGGGAATGAAAGGGAATGCTCTGCATGCCACAGGCCCATGATTAAAGAGAAATACAATCAGCTGAAAGTTTAAAGCCATTTTGTTTCGTTGCCCATTATAAACGTGTCAATGGGTGAGGCTCTGATCGTTTATCCCCAACTTGACGTTTACTGTAACTACTGACAAAAGAAAAAACCTGCAGACCATAAACAATTCATCCTATGAGTTACAAAACCTATTGAAACCTGTGACCTAATAACTCTACCAAAGCTAAAATCAACTGATGAACAGATAAGTAGATGAATGACTAAGCGATAAAATAGCTTAAATAAATGGGTAAATAAATAAAGCCAAATACAGTTAGATAGATGAATAGATAAAGAAAGAAAACACACACACACACACGCACGCACGCACGCACTCACGCACGCGCGCGCACCCCCCCCCCCCCCCCCCCCCCCCCCCCCCCCCCACCACACACACACACACGCGCGCGCGCGCGCATTCATGTACTTCACTTTATGAGATAATAAAAATTCTTATTGTCATAATTTGACATGATCCATTCATCATGATGAATCCCGTTCTTAGTTCTCGCATTAGTTCTTCTTGAATACAAAGGAAGTTACAGACACTCTTATTATCGCGTAAGCGGATCGCTTATTGCTCCATCAACAGAATACCTGTGTCTGATAGCCGTCTGTTGTTGCAGTTAAAATCAATGGACATCTTCTTCAACATAAAGTGTTTTATTTTTCGCCTGCTGGAAGTGCCATCTGATATGTCTATGGTAAAATAGATGTACAAATGCATATGTGATCAGATTAATGTCCAAACTAACTAGTTAACATGGTGAAAGGAAGTAACTAGTTGGATTTAAGACGACATGTATAGCTTACTTTCAAATAAATAAACAAAACGAATAAGTATTTATTTTCACACACGCGCGCGCGCGCGTGCGCGCGCGCGCGCGCGCGCGCGCGCACACACACACATACACACACACACACACACACACACGCACGCACGCACGCACGCACGCACACACACACACACACACACACACACACACTCACGCGCGCGTGCGCGCGTGCGCGCACACACAGCCTGACACTCTACCACTGAGCTATTCCGGTCGCAGGAGTGGGATGGCTTTGTCATAAACAAAGACACATATAGCACTACTTAACAACTTTCTAAACATTCCTTTGAAAATAAACCTTACTTCTAAGATATAGACAATGTTTCCATGATGGTTTTGCTAAACAAAGAACTGTGGTAACGCTAATAAACAGAGAAAACTGAAACTTTTTTTTTGTCCTGTCTCAGAAACAGAAAACCATTCCGTGCATGTTTGCTCCCTTTGTGATGAAACGAGATCCAACACAGCCCCTCAAAATACACCTTCTAAAAAGGCACCGGGAATTTTGTTCAAAATCTCTCTGCTGTAAAATCTCAGATCAGATGAAAAACGTTAACCTCTTTCAGAAATTCAAGGCGAAACATCTCTGAACAAGGAAACCTTGAATTTCTGAAAGAGATAAACCTTTTTCATCTGATCTGAGATTTTACAGTGGAAAGATTTTTAACAAAATTTCCGACGTCTTTTTAGAAGGTGCATTTTAAAGGGCTGTGTGAATGAATGACTCGTGAGTTGACTTCAATGTGTTGACAGCCCTGATATGGCCTTTTGCGGTCGGCTGGGCTGTAAACAACATTTCCTTACCTTATATGGCGGTGCCCTCTGCCTACTGTGGCTCAGTAGGTATGGTGAAGCATATATGGACTATCCCGCACGCATTTACACCTCGATAAAACTCCGGTTTTCTGTATGTCGTCGAACATTTGTGGCGAATGTTCCGACCTGTTTGAACAAACCCGCGACTTGATATCGCAGCGGTGAGTGATTGTACAGGGAGGGAGGGAGATAGGGAGGCTAGAGGGGGAAGGGGGGTCAGGTGGGGGGGGGGGGGGGGGGGGAGGATGCAGTTAGGTCATGTGTGTGTGTGTGTGTGTGTGTGTGTGTGTTATCTCCAGGACTGTCGGGTGACCAAGCAAAGCGCTGGCGACGTGAGAGAGCGCGTGTGAAGGGTCAGGCGAACGTGGGTCTTGGCTTCTTCCATTCCCCGTCTTGACCAACAGAAGACAGGACTTAGTACTGACGGGCGTTGTTTTGGTAAGTCTGTATCATTCGTTCCTTTTTTTTTTTTTTTTTTTTTTTTTTTTTGAGGGGGAGGGGTGGGTGGGAAGGAAGGAGCCTGTGTTGCGTTGTCGTCTGTCTGTTTACTGTTTGTTGCTTGCAGAGTGAAGGTGGTGGTGGTGGCGGTGGAGTGTGTGTGTGTGTGTGTGTGTGTGTGTGTGTGTGAAATGTCTTGTTAATGTGCGGGCCTTCTTACCTAACCTTTCTTTCCGTTTTTGAGCTCACGATGTGTTTGTTTGTTGTGTGTAGTAGTGTGGTAGGTTGCGGTGATGGTGGCGGTGGCGGTCTGTGTGCGTGTGTGTGTGTGTGTGTGTGTGTGTGTGTGTGTGTGTGTTTCAAATATTTCTTTGACATGTTACCAACCTATCTCTTTGAAAAGGACACACCCACAGTGACCGAGCACTCACAACAGCAATCAATCACCTGATCCCCATGCTTAGGGAATAGCCAGCACCGCCAATATTCCACGGAAGGTTATAATCACAAAAAAAAAAAAAAAAAAAAAAAAAAAAAAAAAAAAAAAAAAAAAAAAAACAGAGGCATTGGGATCCTGGAAAAAATCATCATGGCTTTTATGCGCTGATGTAGTTTTCCGGTGATGGCACTGAATAGGTTTAAAAAAAAAAAAAAAAAAAAAAACGAAAACAGAACTAGCCAGAGAGAGAGAACATGCATTAAAAAGGTAATGATGAAGGATTTCTAAAACGACATCTTCAGAACGATTGTTTTACTCAGTGTTAACTGGCTTCAGGTCGAATTGCATAACGCTTTATTTAAGAACTGTCTTGCCGAGTATGAGTAATTTAACCTACAAAGGAGTTATACCTGGGAAATGTATAGGGGACAAGACTAGTGCATGATATACTTGTTTTATTTCCAAGTGATCAGGGTTCTCGTTCAGGAGTTGACCTCACGAATGACATTTCTGAAATCCGTTCAGAGATGGGGAAGGAAGATTGCACGTACTATTACAAAAATGATCATTATTACACTGGGAATATGACACTTTACAAGATTCTTCATGACTTTATACACAGAGCTTTATTAAACTGTCATTTCAGAGTGACATGCACAGAGAAATGTGATATTCCAAGGATAACCTCTGATTGATTTCGAAAAAAAAAAATCTTCGATAGAATTACGGGTTTTTTTTTTTTTCTTTCTTTTTTTGTTTAAGTTTCAGATTTTCCAAGCTTGTTCCAGACATTCAGAGATGCATTAGAACTTTCTACAGTGACATTAAAAACTTGTGCTGAAGCGACTAGGAATGACCAAGCTGGTTTGGAATTTAAAGGGGCGTAAGATAAAGGGAATCTTGTCTACCCAATATGAGAAGAGATTTTATTTTCTATTAAACAAGAACAATCAGGAGATAGATGCATTGGGATATCACTCATCTCCATACCGAGCCGTTACAGGTGTAGAACAGGCATTTTTCTTATACTGCTGTTTACAACAGTTGCAGCCGAAGTGTTCTCCAGGTGAGCAAGTTCAATGTATGGGGACAAAGCATGTTTGGCTCTGCTTGCAAGATATTTATAAGTGGCAGAAAAACTTAGCCGATATGAAAAATAAATTCCAAAATATATTTATATATGTTAACGACTGGCATCCGGCTTCCATTGTAAGTCCACTGTTCTCGCATACCTAAATATCCACCGTTTCTGAATACCATGACATTACTTTTCAACATATTTACCCGAAACTGAAGCGAAGTGGCAGATCGATATAAACTATTGAATTGCGATTGAAGGCCAATGACAGTCTCAGACAACAGAACTACATCATGTGCCAAAAGTAGAAAGGATAACTGCAAAATTTCTGAGGTAAACTGTGCACCATGA
>JADBJO010006008.1:50000-52500 GCA_016801955.1 Conus betulinus | reverse complement strand
GACAGTTGGTAATGGGATTTCACGTGTGTGCAAGATATTCCCCGTCGACCAAATCCAGCTGGAACTCTCTACTTAGCTTCTGCTGTTGGTTTGAGTACCCTGGTCTTTTCCTTCCCGAGAAATCGACAGACATTCCACAACATTATGGACAGACGTGTCGACAGACGTTCACGTCATTATGGACAGACGTGTCGACAGACGTTTCACGACATTATGGACAGACGTGTCGACGACGTTCCACGTCATTATGGACAGACGTGCTGACAACCCTCTGGGTCCAGGATGTTTTGGTCACGGTTTTTTGCTCGGAAACGACATTGCCTTAATCTGATGGCCAGACTGACGTACATCTCAGTCTTGTAGATGCAGTGCTTTCCCAGTCTTGCTTCACAATCAGATTGATGCGCTCCCTGGTCATTGCCGAATTTCCCTATGCCTGTGAGACGTGGACTCTGACAGCTGAACTGGAGAGGATTCAGGCATTAGCGATGAGATGCCTCCGCAAGATCTTTGGCATCTCATACAAAGACCGCATTACCAGAGAAGTGCAAGCCATTGGACCATACGATGATCTGTTTTGCACGGTGAAAAGAAGGAAAATGAGGTGGTATGGTCATGTATCAAGATCACCAGGACTTGCCAAAGCCAGTCTACAAGGAGCAGCGCGAGGAGGCAGAAGGAGAGGAAGACAGAGAAAGAGATGGGCTGACACTCTCAGTGCATGGACTGGCCTCACGCTCAGCCACTGCCTAAGAGCGCTTGAAAACCGGGAGAAGTGGAGCAGGCTGGTTGCAAAGTCCTCTGCGGCGCCCCAGCGGTCTTCAACTGCGGGGTAGGTGACAGAGGACAGGTGAGTGCCATCTCAGTCTCACGCCACTCGTGCAGAGGATGATTCCTGTGTGTTTCGTCCAGTTCTGGAAGATCTTCTGCGCGCTCCCAACCGTCCGTTCCATTCCGTGGATTGTGCTTCCATGCTTTGAAATGACCCACGTGTTCCAGGCATAGCATGCTGCCTGCTGCCGTGTAGAACGTCGTCTTTGGAGTCTCTGGGGACGTTTCTCTGGCATTACTCAGCCTACTTACGATCTCTTTGAGAGGCTGGTTGTGCCTCCGTGTGGATTGTCCCGCGGGCAAGCTCTGCTTTGCCTGAGCTACGGACATGTTGGACAGTGGTGTTTGCTCCAGCCAGATGGACACGCATAGTTGTCACATTTCGGCCATTTCACCAGATTTGCTTTGGAATGCCAGAGCGCCTGTACAGATGTGAAGGAAACTGATTGGAAGAGGCCCTATACAGATGTGAGAGGAAACTGATTGGAAGAGGCCCTATACAGATGTGAGAGGAAACTGATTGGAAGAGGCCCTATACAGATGTGAAGGAAACTGATTGGAAGAGGCCCTATACAGATGTGAGAAGAAACTGATTGAAGAGGCCCTATACAGATGTGAGAGGAAACTGATTGGAAGAGGCCCTATACAGATGTGAGAGGAAACTGATTGAAGAGGCCCTATACAGATGTGAGAGGAAACTGATTGGAAGAGGTTCTATACAGATGTGAAGGAAACTGATTGGAAGAGGCCCTATACAGATGTGAAGGAAACTGATTGGAAGAGGCCCTATACAGATGTGAGAGGAAACTGATTGGAAGAGGCCCTATACAGATGTGAGAGGAAACTGATTGAAGAGGCCCTATACAGATGTGAGAGGAAACTAATTGGAAGAGGTCCCATACAGATCTGAGAGGAAACTGAATGGAACAGGGGTCATACGCCAAGATTCACCTTAGCTGACTTTGTGTTGGAGTGTTCTTTCCTTGCTGTAACGCCTTGCTGGAGTGCCTTCTGGACTCTTTCAGCATCCTCTTCCTCTGTCTGGTATAGGTAATTCCCGATTTCCTATCTTTGCCATTCTTTCTTTCTTTCTTTGAGCTTTTTTTCCCCTCTTTTTCCCTTTTTTCGCTGTTTCATTCTCTGCGCCACTTCAGTGGCATTGTCTCACGCTCATTAGGTTACACACACACACACACACACACACGCACACACACACACACACACACACACACACACACACACACACATACACACACACTATTCACAGCCACGTTAGATTTGCTGACACCAGCAATCCACCCGGAACAGTCAACATCAAGTCATCATAAGGCAACCCAACGAAGGAGACACCGCACTGCTGCCGAGTCACTTCGATGGTGTGCAGCGGTGCCTGGTGGGATGCAACACACGCAGGCCACCGTCTTCACCTTTCTTAGACGATTCCACAGTTGCAGGTTTTGAACATCTGTCTCTGTGTGTGTGTGTGTGTGTGTGTGTGTGTGTGTGTGTGTGTGTGTGTGTGTGTGTGTGTGTGTCTTCTCTGAGCACACCGTTTTCATCACATCGTGTGCATTGCTTGTGTTTGCCTTTTTTCAGCATTTTTTCTTCCTCTGCCTCCTGGCACTGGGTCTTCTCTTCGCATTCCTGAATGTTCGGAACACGCAGACTA
>JADBJO010006008.1:42500-47500 GCA_016801955.1 Conus betulinus | reverse complement strand
GGGACTACAGGATCTGAAATGTAAATATAAAGTGAAGAAAAAACTGACAAGAGAGCCTGAATTGGTGCCAGAATATGGTGATGAATGAGGTTTGAAAGTAATTTGTATCGGGAGAAACTTTCTGTTACGTTAGGCACTGGAAGATCAGATATTCTTCTACCATTTAAACAGCAAGCGCAATAGGTGCAGGCCTAAATCACAGAAACTAACAAAGACATTCTGATGCTGTGGTTTTTTAGGGATCTGTTGTCTATGGGTATTAAAGAGGGACTTGAGAACGTAAACAAAAAATAGTGTCACTTACCTGAAGCGCTACTGAAAAAAAAAAAAAAAAAAAGAAGAAAAAGAAGAAAAAAGCACTTCAACAAATTGTCTCAGTGAAGACTGTTAACAAAACAATGCTGAATGCAATGAACCAGCTGAAGATAACAATTTAAACACCAATACTCAATCAACAATCTGTTGGGAAAAAAATACTGATAGAAAACCTAATGTTCATTTTTTAATGCTTCCAGGACAACAGTAAAATCTGTCAGTTGTTTTATGTAAACCTAAACTGAATAGTGACACGTTCTCTGTGATTAAAAACAAAATTTCAGACTGGGTTATCTCCTAAGTATCCCCTTATCACACACAATGCTGCTGTGCTGTCAACTGAAACATGTTCTCGTTGTGCTGCTGGGAACAGTCTGAGCCTTGCAGCTCCTGTTATGTCCGAACTGCCTCTCACATTCTCACCTCGTAGATAACTCCACGCCAGTTAAAATCGCAAAAATCAACCCCAGTTCGTAGATTAGACGACATTGCTGATCGTCATAATTTCAGGTCGATTTCTGTGTTGTCTGTTCCATCACAACTTACACAAGATCGCAAAAAGAATATTTTCACAATTTTTTTTGACAAATTTAACTGGTTTCATCCAAATTGTCATGGGCCCAGAAACTACTTTTAGATTTAGGAAAAGGTTTCCAGTTTTCACGTGTATCTCCAGAGTAGACTTTTTCTTTTTTTTTTCACATTATCGGTTTTGTTTTGTCAGATCCCTCACCCCCCCTTTCTTCTTCATTCTTGTCAGTTGGCAATACAGAAAGTAGTTAGTTCGTTTAGTTCTTCGTTGATTTTTAAAAAAAATTGATGTTAATCTTGACCTTCACCCCTTAATCCATTTCATGTTCCTTTTCAGATTACTCCGGGCCTAAACTCGATTGGAAAAAGAACATATGCAAGAAAAACCTCACTGGCTGTAAGTTGCAACCGTTTTATTTACACCCATTCACTTGCAAGATGAAGGTCAGTGCACTCCAAAGAGAGGGAAACTAGCAGCATGCCATGGTGCTAGGCCCTCAACGAAAAAGGTAGGTCTTTGACCCGAAGAATACCTGTATCACATCGGGCAGTACGACACAGGCAGGTCTCGGCCTGATAGGATACCTGCGACACACTGTCTTAGGTAAGATGTCAAAGGAATATCTATGAAATTCGTTCAGCAAAGGTCATGCTATTTACACTGTGTCGCCCTGTGTGATATGACACACTGAGGCCTTGCACAGGGAGATTTTCCACAGCATACTTGGTAGAAGTTGAGAAAGCTGGGTCCTTAATCAGAGGAATACCTGTAACGCGATGTGTAGTATCGGAGGGTCCTGGATAGGAAGACTGCACGTGCCACGTTATGTAGTATATGATCTCCGAAGCTAGGTCCTAAATCGGAGAATACCTGTATCATCTGCGTAATCTGAGATGCAATAGACAACTCCTGGATCAACAGAATACCTATATCACCCTGCGTAATTTAACATGCAAAACGTAAGTCCCAAAATCAACAAAATATCTGTTTCACCCTGTGTAATATAACACGCAAAACGTAAGTCCCAAAATCAACAAAATACCTGTATCACCCTGCGTAATATAACATGCAAAACGTAAGTCCCAAAATCAACAAAATACCTGTATCACCCTGCGTCATATAAGATGTGAAAGGTAAGCCCTGAATCAACAAAATACCATTATCACCCTGCATAACTTAAGACGCAAAAGTTAAGTCCCGAATCAACACAACACCTACATCACACTGTGTAATATAAAAATGGTCCTGTAGTAAAAACAATACCAAAGCACTTCTGGCAGTGGTTGTGTTGTACCCTGATACAGACTTATAAACAGATGTGAAGAAATGAAACACGGAATTCATGGATGGATGGATGAAGGAGATCCCAGACCATCCAGAACTCCATGCATTTCTTTCAAACCCATGCCATGAGAACAGCAGGTATGCTCCTGTCCGCCCAAAGCCGTGCAACAGCCCCTTGTCATCATGTACACCGCTGATGGTCAGTTTTCCGTTCAGAACTGTTCCCAGTTGACCGAACTGTTGAACGGGTTTAGTCTAGAATAAGGCTCTGGGATGTCTCAGCTTGTTTTTTTTTTTTTTTTTTTTTTGTTTTTGTTTTAGATTAAACAGGAAGACAGGCAACAATCTCCTCACGTGCTTCACGTTCACTAATCCCTCTGATAATACTGCTTCCGGCATTTCGGCGTCCACAACTGGCCTAAAGCCATCCATTGCACGTTTCGTTCTTTTTTTCTTTCTTTCTTTCTTTCTTTTTTTGTAGTCCCAGGTCTTATAGAACAGGGAGTACTTTAGAATGGGAACGAAGAAATGCTGTCTGTGTGTCTGTCCGTCCGTCCGTGGTCCAAATGTGTTCCACTCGCTCCAGACAAAACTACTGGGCCGATCTTTCTGACAATTCGTAGGTATGTTCATTATGGGTCATTGTGAAAATTTGCATGTATGTTCATTATGGGTCATGAATAATGCCCGATGTTTTGGTTTACCGTTATAGCCTTTACTAACGGCCTGTAACAGTTTTTTCTTCTTCACGGAATATCTCAGAAAGTACTTGTCTGATCTTTCTGAAAATTAGCAGGTGTCTTCATTTTGGTCAAGGATGATGCCTGATGTTTTCGTTTGCCGTTATAGCCGTTACTAATGGCTGTAACGGCCTGTAACGGTTTTTTTTCTTTATGGGATATCTCCGAAAGTACTTCGCAGATTTTGTGAAAATTGGCAGGTATGTTCACTATGGGTTACGGATGATGCCCAATGTTTTAGTTTACTGTTATAGCCGTTACACACACACACACACACACACACACACACACACACACACACACTAGCCCATGGCTGCGCCGACATTTAAGAAAACATTATGAACAGAATGTCAACATTTTTCATTCAAAGAAAAGGAACATAACACACACACACACGCACACACACACACACGCATACACGCACACACACATAAAATACACACATCTCCATACGACCCCCCCCCCCCCCCCACACACACACACACACACACACACACACACCACACCAAACCACACACCATACCATCCTGCACACACACACAGCTTCATGCACTAGCACACATACACATATGCACTCGCACACACACACACACGCGCGCACGCGAGCACGCACGCACGCACGCACGCACGCACTCACACACAGAAAGAGAGAGAGAGAGAGAGAGAGAGAGAGAGAGAGAGAGAGAGAGAGAGAGAGAGAGAGAGAGAGAGAGACGCACACGCACATAAGCGTGGTGTAAGAGAGAGAGAGAGAGAGAGAGAGAGAGAGTCAAGACTCAAGATATTTTATTCATTTTAGGCCTCAGCCCATCATGAAGGGGTGTGTGAAATATACAGCTGAATGAAGTTATGTAGCAAATTCAAAATGAAAACTAACAATTACATAGAACATATTCATGTAGTCAGAGCATCTCTCATCTTAAATCCTTTGTATAAAAAATATTGCAAGATCATGAACGTCTTCCAGAACCGTCGATGACATTAACAAACTCAATTTAGTAGGCATCCTTCAGTCTCGGAAGACTATGGAGTTGCGCTCTATGTGTCTGTTCTGGTACAGCGACGGGTGTGGCTGGCCAGTCGGACGCGGGAATGACAGTCCCTGTGGCAGAGGGCACAGGTGAAGTCTGACGTTGGTCTGTCTGCCTGGGCTGCAGCCTTTCTTCTCATTCTCTTTTCCCTGAGCGAGTGTCTCTTCGAACTTGGAGAGATCTTTCTGCACAGTCTGTCTCCAGGCTGACCGTTCGAGGGCTGTTGCTTCCCAGCTGTTCTAGTCAATGTTCAAGGCTTTTAGGTCCCTCTTGCACACGTCTTTGAATCGCAGCTGTGGTCTGCCCGTGGGACGTTTTCGCTGCACAAGTTCTCCATAGAGGAGGTCTTTAGGGATCCGTCCGTCATCCATGCGCACGACATGGCCGAGCCAGCGCATACGTCTCTGTTTCAGCAGCGTGTACATGCTCAATTTAAATAGTGAATGATTTCTATAATATTCAGGCTTAATTAACGTTTTCACGTGTACGTCCAAGTGCTGGACAACACAGAACAAAATGCACCTTCGCTTTCATTACATAGGGGACAAATCAGGTCGTTTGACAGAAACGTTCTATATTGATAACGGTGTATCACTAAATCAGAAATCCCAAGCCTAATCTAGTTGTAATATATTTCAGATGCTTATCAATATCTAGATGTAAATAAGGCTTTAAAGTGTGGTCACTGCAAAAAAAGTACTGTACAAACTGAACCTGTCACTAGGTTGAATATGATCGGACCAAGCTTGCCATCGGCAATCGATAAGCCTTTGTTGAAAACAATGTATCCACGCACACTTCCAACACCTTGATTCGCCCAAACAAATCCAAATCCATATTTAAACAAACTCAAGCGAATGTTTGTTACCCAGTTTTTCTTACCTCTTGCATCTAGGTCATTGAACATATCATATGTTTTACGTGGAATCCTGTAATTCTCCATTTGAACCAACTTAATCCAATAGCGAATGCGCTTAACAGCAGAATTTTTATATATTGGATAGCGATTTGTTTCACCATGAATAAGGTCATTCCGTGTTCGTCTGTCTACTCCTAGAATTTTCTTCAAATTTCTTCAAAGCAAATAAATGAACTGAT
>JADBJO010006008.1:25000-37500 GCA_016801955.1 Conus betulinus | reverse complement strand
CGTCTGTAAATCTCATTATCATTCCAACAATCACTCGATCACAACCCAAACCACAGTAGGTTCTTATCACCGTGGAAGTTTAGTCATGGAAATTGTGCGACGAATCGACATAGTCAGCAAGCTGACCACATCAAGAGGCGGTTTACTTCATTTCTTCCTGTGCCGTTCGTTTCGTACTTCTCTCGCTCTTCATATCATTTTCTTTTGCTCATCTGTTCAGATAGAGGTTTTTTTTTTGTTTAATAAGTATGTAGAGGTTGTGAACAACCTCTATGCACAAAAACGTGAAGCACGGAACGTTGTTGTGAATGAGTAGTCAGGTGTGTAGCGCTTAGAGAATCCCTCCAAACACCGCCAGTAGGTGCTATGCACGTCTTACGTCACGGCAATCACATCCGCCCTGGAAACTGACCAGAACCTGGACACGTGGTTGACTCCTAACACCTGCTACACACACAAAGCGAAACTATATTGTGACTTGTTTAGTAACCTGCCGACAGTTAACTAGTCTGTTTTTTCACAAGATAATTCTGGTGTGCACGACGAATTTGATGGACTACCTCTTTTAAGAATGGAACATGCACCTGTTTCAAACGGAGATTGTTCAGACGTTGTCCAGTATATTCTTTAGTCTCTTGTTCTTAAAAATCATAAAGGCTGAGCGCGGTTGTTTTTGCCCATATTCCTTTCTAAAGCAGGTCAAAGTCATGTTTTCTTTTTAATTTGAAAGAAACGCTGCATTTTTGTACTCCCAGTTCTTATAGAACAGGGAGTACTTTAGAATGGGAACGAAGAAATGCTGTCTGTGTGTCTGTGTGTCTGCCCATCCGTCCGTCCGTGGTCAAAATGTGTTCCACTCGCTCCAGACAAAACTTCTGGGCCGATCTTTCTGAAAATTTGTAGGTATGTTCATTATGGGTCAAGATGATGCCCGATGTTTTAGATTACCGTCATAGCCGTACTAACGGCTGTAACGGCCTGTAACGGTTTTTTTTCTTTATGGAATATCTCCGAAAGTACTTGGCCGATCTTTGTGAAAATTAGCAGGTATGTTCATTATAAGTCACGGATGATGCTCAATGTTTTAGTTTAACGTTACAATTGTTACTTACGGCTATAACGGCCCATAACGGTTTTTCTTCTTTATGGAATATCTCCGAAAGTACTTGGCCGATCGTTCTGAAAATTTGTAAGTATGTTCGTAATGGGTCACGTATAATGCCCGACGTTTTAGTTTACCATATTGCCATTACTAACAGCTGTGTAACGGCCTGTAACGGTTTTTGTTTTATGGAATATCTCAGAAAGTACATGGCCGATCTTTGTGAAAATCAGCATGCATGTTCATTATGGGTCATGAATAATGCCCGATATTTTAGTTTACCGTTATAACCGTTAGTGATTTTTTTTTCGTATACGACCGTATTTCATGGCATCGTGTAGGCAGCCGCATTTCACCTCCTAAGACGGATGTCTAAGGATGACCCTAACGTGAGCGTGTTCGATGTTGGCCTCATCCATGCGTCTGACACACGGTGACCTACACGTCCCGGGAGATGGCATGGAATTTAACACACCCGCAAGATTTTTTTTTTTTTTTTTTTTTTGATGCATTCACGCACAGGACCTTCGTCTAAAGAGTTACATCAAAGAGCAGGATGGGACTGGAGTCTACACTGGAGTCAACTCTACAGAGAACACCCCTGATTACCTGGCTGTCTCGGGCTGAGAATCGAATCTTAAACCATGGAAAGAGAATGTAAGGTCATGCCTGCCGGGCCGAGTGTAGCCTATGATTTGTCAGCATGATATTCCGGTTTGAAATGAATCCAGTACTGCATTTTCCCAAGCATTCTCTGCCTAGCTCAATACCAAATTTTCCTTGGCTTTCTCTGCCTAGCACAATACCAATTGTCCTAGGATTTGTCTGCATAGCACAATGCCAAAATTTCAAAGGCTTTCTCTGCCTACAGCAATACCAAATTTTCCAAAGCTTTCTGTGCCTAGCGCAATATCAAGACTTCAGAGGCGTTCTCTGCGTAGCACAATGCCAAACTTTCCAACGCTTCCTCTACCTTGTCCAACATTAAACTTTCCAACACTTTTCTGCCTGGTTCAACACCAAACTTCCAACACTGTTTCTACCTGGTTCAACACCAAACTTTCCAACACTTTTTCTGCCTGGTCCAACACCAAACTTCCAACACTGTTTCTACCTGGTTCAACACCAAACTTTCCAACACTTTTTCTGCCTGGTCCAACACCAAACTTCCAACACTGTTTCTACCTGGTTCAACCCCAAACTTTCCAACACTTTTTCTACCTGGTTCAACACCAAACTTTCCAACACTTTTTCTACCTGGTTCAACCCCAAACTTTCCAACAATTTTTTTTTTACCTGGTTCAACATCAAACTTTCCAACGCTTTTCCTGCCTGGTCCAGCATCAAACTTTCCAACGCTTTTTCCGCCTGGTTCAACATTAAACTTTCCAACGCTTTTTCTGCCTGGTTCAACATTAAACTTTCCAACGCTTTTTCTGCCTGGTCCAGCATCAAACTTTCCAACGCTTTTTCTGCCTGGTTCAACATTAAACTTTTCAACGCTTTTTCTGCCTGTTTCAACATTAAACTTTCCAACGCTTTCTCTACCTGGCCCAATTCCAAACATTCCGACGCTTTTTGTTCCTGGACCAACATAAAACTTTCCAACGCTTTCTCTACCTGCTTCAACATTAAACTTTCCAACGCTTTTTCTACCTGCTTCAACATTAAACTTTCCAACGCTTTTTCTACCTGCTTCAACACTAAACTTTCCAACGCTTTTTCTACCTGCTTCAACATTAAACTTTCCAACGCTTTTTCTACCTGCTTCAACATTAAACTTTCCAACGCTTTTTCTACCTGCTTCAACATTAAACTTTCCAACGCTTTTTTCTACCTGCTTCAACATTAAACTTTCCAACGCTTTTTCTACCTGCTTCAACATTAAACTTTCAACGCTTTTTTCCACCTGCTTTTTCTACCTGGTCCAACATCAAACTTTTCAACGCTTTCCCTACGTAGACCAATCTTTTTCTGCCCGATTTCAACATTAAACTTTTCAACGCTTTCTCTACCTGGACCCACACCAAATTTTCCAATGCTTTCTCTACTTGGTCCCAACATTAAACTTTTCCACGCTTTCTCTGCCTGGACCAATACCAAATTTTTTAAACGCTTTCTCTACCAAGCATTATACCGAACTTTCCAATGCTTTTCCTACCAAACCTCCTTTGCCCATGTCACTGTAGAAATGTGAAGCGGCTACGGTTTTATTTCTGTGGAATCTAATCTCATTCTGTTATCCTGTCAAGGATACTGTGCTGCTGTATGTTCTGTTCAACCTACATCCTGCCTTTAATCGAGTAATTAGAAAAAAAAATCGAATCTAACTTCCCCATTGTCCTCTCTCTCTCTCTCTCTCTCTCTCTCTCTCTCTCTCTCTCTCTCTCTCTCTCTCTCTCTCTCTCTCTCTCTCTCTCTTCTTCTTCCTTTGTTAATTGGGCTTCCGTCTTTGCATTGCTCACTTTTCTCTCCTATTGAGTGCATACCGTTCTTTTTTGCGTTAAGAATATCACACACACACACACACACACACACACACACACACACACACACACACACACACACACACACACACGCACGCACGCACGCACACACACACACACACGCATGCATTATGTTCTGATTCTTGAACCGCAGAAAAATACTTTCCTATCTTTTTCTTTGTTAGCGCGTATGCATAAAGTTTCAATATTGACTGCAGTTAATGTAACAGTGTGCTAAATGTCAGCCGAGTTCATGAATTCTTAAACAATTAGCATACTCAGTGTGATGTGTGTGTGTGTGTGTGTGCGTGCGTGTGTGTGTGTGTGTGTGTGTGTGTGTGTGTGTGTGTGTGTGTGTGTGTGTGTGTGTGTGTGTGTTTTCTGTCTGTGTATTTATTAATCTATCTATGTCTCTTATCAGTCAATCTGTCCATCCATTTATCTATCTATCTATCTATCTATCTATCTATCTGTGTGTGTGTGTGTGTGTGTGTGTGTGTGTGTGTGTGTGTGTGTGTGTGTGTGTGTGTGATATGACAAGTATTTTCATCTATTCATGATTATAAAGTGAGAGACCCAAGTCCACAGGCTTTGAGCTCTTCCACCATGACAGCGAAGGTCATGTTTCAGCGAGCACCTGTTACGACGCTGACTGCCCCGGCCACTTTTCCACCTCCCTCAAGGGCAGACTGCAGCAGGTGCTTTCCACGCGCGCCCCCCCATTCCTGCAAAGTACCTCCAGGCTCTGGCGTCAGCAGCCCGGCGCGTGACGTCACACCAATATATTTTTTGTCACAGGCGCGTCATCCAACCACTACAACGAAATGCAGGCACTTCTGGACAACGTGTTCCACACCTTGTTTCCTCTCATGAAGGGGAAAGATTACGCTTTCGTGTTCTACGATCTGGGTCTGACGCCCAACCAAAGGAAGCTGGTGAGATGGGGGTTTTTTTTGTCCAGTTCAGATGCTTGTTTCAAAGACCAGTGCATGCCTTCTAATTCTATTATCGAAGAAAGTTCCAATAACAACAGTCAAAAACAGCAGGAGCAGCACTTGATTCCGCCCAAGTCTCAATATCCCAAATCCGAAGGAAGTTAGCAGATGAATCAGATAACCTGTGATGTACGAAAGTATTGATAAGTAAATAGACATACGTGGGGGGGAAAAGACAGCCTATACAGCATCGATTCAGTTCCTTTCTGTGTGAAATCCTCTTCATATTCGAAATGAACAGAATAAATAGAGTCTTAAAAGGCCATCGGTCAATGAGCAAGTCTTTCCAAGTTAAGTTCAGTCACATTGTTTTCTTGTTGGTCTCTAAGCTCCAGCAATGGTAAAGCTCTATGATCGGTCGGTGGAATCCTCGGCATTACCGCAAACGACACTTCAGGTTTGTGCTCATCTGTGAAAACTGTTGCGAATATTCTTACCAGAAATTTGTCAGTTTTGTAAAATAATTACTATGGCACACGTTACAACGCCCATCTTGCGCTGTAGTGGAGGAAGATCAATGATTGCTCGTTCATTTTTTGTTTCTTGCCTGAAGAAGACTTAAGAGGTCGAAATCTGTCGTGTTTTGTCTTGCGATTAGTTTGTCGACTTTTTTTTTCGCGGTGCGCTAAGATTGATGTTGAAAATTTGTTTCGTAAAACTTTCGCTTCGTTTCATTTTTTTTTTTTTTTTTTTTTTTTTTACATGCCTTGTGTCGTACATATGACATGTGACACGTAGTGACATATACAGGAAAAAAAAAGTGTCCACAACCATTTTTTAAGCCAAAATTTCTACTGTCCATATAAAAACAAACAAAAAAAAAAGATGCTCTTCATATTGAAATAACAGAACAACACTCGCTTCATCATGACAAGAATTGTTGCATCATCGTGTAAGAACTTGTTTCAGACTTCAAACAAACAAGAGGTGAAGTTGTCTGAAACCTACAGGTGCGGTCCCCTGGAGTACAAGAATAACACGAAGAAAGTTTGCAAGGAAGCTGTTCCGTTGGTCCTTTTCCCCCCATGAGTTTGTCTGTCACATTTATAAGGATTTGTTTGTTACTTATGCGGGTGGGAAGTTACATACGTGGATATCGGTGTGTTGATTGTTTCTATTGTAAAGCTCCGACTTTGCGTTGTTCCAAGTTGTATTGAGGTCGCCTTATTGAGCTTTGTTAGTGTTCTAAATCAGAGAGAAACAGAACTACAGGTCACACACACACACACACACGCGACTGAACCATCATGTTTTTTTTTAATGCCACAATATTTGACAAATGAGAATCCAGTTTGTTCAAAAGCATATATAGAGAGAATAGCGAGCAGGCCATTCAGTGTATTGTTCCTGTCTAAGCGTGCCGTTGGAAAGCTGACCTCACAGCTCTGAGATACAGCACGTTCCATTCGTTGTCAAGAAAGCGGAAATCACATTGAGTTCCGTCGGAACACTAGAACTGAAAGTACGAAATCACATTGAGTTCCGTCGGAACACTAGAACTGAAAGCACGAAAAAGTTGACGACTTAATGTTATTCTTGGCAGCTTCATAAACGTGCTGATACGTTGATGGTTTTTTACATGTTAAGATCAAGCCGTTCTTTTCGGCTCGCCAAGGGTGTTTTGTTTGTTTGATTGTTTTTGTTTGTTTGTTTGTTGTTTTTTTTTTGTTTTTTAAATAAGAAGCTCGAGTCCCACCTTGCTTTTTCTCCTCTCTTTTCTATTTTTTTTCAAATTTTTTTAGTCTCACAGTCAACTACAACTATGTCCCAGTGTGCTAGAAAAACTCTGTGTTAAACTAGGCTAGGGGAAACAACTCTGCGGAGGTATCTAAAAAAAAAAAATGAGGCAGCACGCGTGGACCACAGTTATGGCCCTTTCATGCTTGTGTTTCTTTATCTGCTTATGCAGCGAGTGAACAAGAGGAACTCTCATCATACACATGGATGTTGTGACTGTACTTTAGGTCTGTGTATTCAGGTCACATGATGGAATCTGTCCTCTCCCTGTGTTGCAGACAGAGAAGCACTGTCGCTGTACCGTCATAGACTTCCCATTTGAAGGATTGCCTCCCTTTGTCCGTCAGCTCAAATGCTACACCTGGAAACCCCTCATTGTGGCCGTAAGTACCTGGAGCTAGGTTTGTGTCACGTGATTAATACTGCTTGAGATTAATGCCTTTGTTGAGAGCATATACCCACCTTTAAAAGTCATCACCAAAGCCAAAAACATCATCAAAGCATGTAACAAAAATCTTCTCGGTATTGAATCGAAGGCTTTAGAGTAGTTTACTGCCAGTCGATATCCAGCTTCATTACGTGTGTTTAAGTTTTTTTTCATGGGGCTGGAATAGCTCAGTGGTAGAGCGCGGACTCGTAATCTTGGTGATGCTGGGGTTGTGGGTTCGAATCTTTCCCGGGCCGTTTCGGTACAGGGGATTTCCCCTCGGATTTAACATTGGTTCTGACTGCATATTCCATACAGTCCTTCGAATGAGACTATAAACCGAGGTTCCGTGTGTGAACGCACGCATAACATCTTGCAAACATGTGAAATCCCATCACCAACTTTCGGAAGAGAAGGCCAGTTTGGCCGTTGGTATGGATGTCACGTTACACATAGTATGCACTCGCAGAGAATGGGAAGAATGAAGGAAGTAAGGAAATTGAGTGCACGATATTGACTGGATGACACGGGAAACGACTGAATGAAGCACCAGCTGGCAGCTCTTCAGTCGGCACTACCCTGGTAGGCAGGCCGTTGTGTAAAACGAGTGTGTATTGTAAGGCGCTTAGAGTTTGGTCAATAACTGAGGATATGCGCTACATAAGTATTCATAATAACAGTTATAATAATTCATCGTTTATGGACGCTATGATTGTTGCAATATTTTACATAGCCACTTTGATCGTTGTTAATTAATTTACAAGGTACTTTGCTAAGTATTTCTGCTAGAACTTTTGCTAGGATTTTATGATCTGTTTAAGTCAAGGTTATCGTTCTCCAGTCAGTTAACTTTCTAAGCCTTCTCATTTGTGTAATAAAGTAATGATTGCTTGTCTTTCGATGTATGATAATTCGCCTTTATAAAAGGATACCATAAAGGAACTTGTGACTAATCTGCCTAGTTTACCCCCGGAAGAATTTGAAGAATTCTACTGTGATTGCGTCACAACCTGGTGCCGAACTATTACCTAGTATACGAAGCGCATTTGATGTTTCTCTCTGAGGTAACCAGTCTTTCACACAGAGCAACATCGTTATCTTCTCAACATGGAAAAAAAAACTTCTGACTCTATGAATTTGTTAGTCTTCTCTATAACATTTCTGCGCGGATGTCGTTTGGCTGTACAGATTTTTATTTTTTTTTTAAATTACAATAAATAAATAAATAAATAAATAAAAAAAGAGACGTCACTAACCGACCACCTCGCTGACAAACTCGCTACCCCGTCACCTTATCATGCACTCACTCGCTTGCTCACTTCATCAGTCAAACAGCTTACTAATTCCAGATCCAGACCGAGCACAACATGTCCACTGGAAAGATTTGGTAGCCCCTCCCCCTCCCCCCCCCCCCACACACATACACACACACACACACCTCCCCCCCCCCCCCCCCCCCCCCCCCCCCCCCCCCCCTATTTGTACTAGACTAAATTGAGATTCATTCTTCGTAATCTTTTTCGTGCAAGATGTCGCATCAGTAATATACTTGTCACATAAAGTTAAGCACAGGCCTTGCACACAGGGGGTTGATTCATCCCTTCAAAAAAAACATTGTTTTTTTTTGTTATGCGGCAACCAATGATGGAATCTCACACAGCAGTGTGTAATCCAGCCTGTGTCAACTGGTAGTGCGCACGGGGGTCTTGGTGACCTCGTTACCGCGCGGGATAAAAAGTGCAAAGTTGCGTTAACTGTGCCTGTTTTGCATCAAGCTTGCTGGCGACACAAGATGTGTAAAATGAAAAATTCTTTTTTCCCGTGCAAGAGCAGTCTCTCAAGTGAGTTTTATGCCCCTTCTTTTGGCTGTTTAAGCGCGGGGTTGGTTACTGTCAGCCCTTTTCTCACCATGCCACCACGAAGAAAACTTAGCACCTTTGACAAAACCAGGGCGATTGCGTGGATACAAGATGGCATTGCAAAGGCTGAAGTGGCGCGACGACTTGGTGTGCATCATTCAGTTATTGTTAGACTGAATCAGCGTTTTAGGGCGACCAACAGCGTTGAAGAGAGGCCACGGTCAGGTCGGCCTAGGCAGACTACTCGCAGAGAATTTCGTTTCATCGAGAGGCAGGCCCTATTGCAGCGGGATACCACTTCCACCAGCATCCAAAGGCAGCTTCGTATGGCAAATAACACCCATCCTCAGCCGTCAAGCCATACGAAACCGTCTTCACCACTTCGGCCTCAGATCACGTCGCCCAGCTGTTCGACCACGACTGCTAGCAGCCCATAGGCTGGCTCGCCGAGCTTTCTGCCATCGTCATGTGAGATGGAACCAACAACAGTGGTCCCAGGTCCTCTTTTCAGATGAGTCGCGGTTTAGTCTTGAACACAATGACGGCCGAACTAGAGTTTGGAGGAGTGTTGGTGAACGTTACATTGATGCAGCTGTTCGCCAGACCAGGGCCTTTGGGGGAGGATCTGTTATGGTATGGGGTGCCTTCAGCCTCCACCACAAGACACCACTCTACCATATTGATGGAAACCTCACAGGCATCCGCTATCGGGATGAAATCCTGGCGCCTTTCGTTGTTCCGACCATGCAACGGATAGGACCCATGGCAGTCTTCCAAGACGACAATGCTCAGCCACATAGGGCCCGGGTGGCCGAAAACTTCATTGTGCAGGCCGGCATCAACAGGATGATCTTCCCGGCGTATAGTCCCGACCTCAATCCCATCGAGCATATGTGGGATGAGTTGGGGAGACGTGTGTGAAGGAGAACCATCCACCTCCCAGAGACCGCCAGGATCTCTTCCAAATGCTGCAACTGGAATGGCAGAGAATCCCTCAGAGGGTCATCAGAACACTGGTCAACTCGATGAGGAGTCGCTGCGTGGAATGTCTCGCCAATGGCGGTGGCCACACCCACTATTGAAATGATTTTGTGAACTGAACAGATTTTGCGAACTTTGATTTCGACCCATCCTCTGTTTAATTGTCTGTAAATCAACAACCGTTCATTCGATCCCAATGAAATTCAATGTACGTTGGAACAAGATAATGAATTAAATCTGTTCCCAATTTCAAAATCGTGGCTTTTATATTTTGGAAATTATGCGGGTACATGTAAATTGTAACTTTATGTGACTAGTATATTATGCCTATTCTAAGTCATATCTAGAACATTTTCACGACTGTCAAAACAGTTTTTGTTTGTTTTTTTTTTTTACCGAACATCTTTCCTTTAAATTGTGTCAAATGTTTGTTTTATTTATGTATTTGTTTGTTGGATTGATTGTTTCTGTTTGTTTTTCTGTCAATAAATGCACAATACAGCTTTTTTTTCCCTGTGAAAGTGTAAAGTAAAAAAAAAAAAAAAAAAAAAAGCAAAGGAAACAAATGATTGAGTGAAGAGCGAAAAGAGAATGTAACATCTAGCAGTAGTTACAACAGCTCAGAAAAACAACAGCAGCGCGCAACCGCCACTGTAGTAGTAGTAGTAGTACTAGTAGTAGTAGTAGTAGTAGTAGTAGTGGTGGGTGGTGGTGGTGGTGGTGGTAGTGGTAGTAGTAGTAGCAGGAGAAGGTGTAGCAGCAGTAGTTGTTGTACTAGCAGCAGCAGCTGCTGTAAAAACAGCAGGAGCAGGAGTAGTTGTGGTAGTAAGAATAGAAGTAGCAGCCGTAGCAGTGGCAACAGACGCCTCATCAGCATCAGCAACGGCAGTGCTGTGGTTGAAAAACAACAGAACAGGAAGGGGTCACAGTGAGCCTGATCTGGTGGCCTGTTAGGAACAACAGTCCACACAATGGCGCCAGTGTTTCTCTCTTATTTTTTTTTCTCATCAGCATCATTATCATCAGCATCATTATCATCAGCATCATTAGTGACAGCAGGTCTTCATATTGTAATTGAATGTAGTCGTTGTACTTGCAGCGTCAGCAGCAATAGCAGCATCAGCATCAGCAGCAATAGCAGTAGTATTGGTGGTAGTAGTAGTAGTAGTAGTAGTAGTGTGGTGGTGGTGGTGGTGGTAGTGGTGGCGGTGGCGGTGGTGGTTTATGGTGGTGGTAGTAGCAGCAGTAGTAGTGGTAAAAATTAAACTGTAGTAGTAGAAGTAGAAGCTGTAGTAGTACCAGATTTAGAACTACTAGTAGTATTTAGTAGTAGTAGCAGCAGCAGCAGTAGTAGTAGTAGAGTGATGGTGGTAGTAGCAGGAGTAGTAGCAGTAGTAGTTGTAGTAGCACTAGTAGTAGCAGCAGCAGTAGTAGGAGCAGCAATAGCAGTAGTAGCAGCAGCAGCAGCAGTAGTAGTAGAAGTAGCAGTAGTAGTAGTTGTAATAGTAGCAGCGCAGCAGCAGCAGCAGTAGTAGTAGTAGTAGCAACAGTAGCAGTAGCATTAGTACCATCACCACCACCACCACCACCACCACCACCACACCACAGTAGACCCCTACACCTGACGCTTCTTTTGTGTCCTGTGAGGCAGTCTTTGCTGGAGAAGGCGGAGCACCTGGTGTGGATGGACGCCTCCATTCGATGGAAAAAAACTCCACCCCCATAGCCGACCTCTTCAGCCGAGCCAAAGCCAGCGGCTACCTGACCATCCACAACGCGGGATCCATAGCGGTCCGTAGCCAGGCGTCCATGGCTCAATTCTTCGGGGACTACCTCTGCCAGTACGCGCCTTTCAGTGAAATGGAAACGGGACTGGGATTCTATTACAACGACAGGTAATGTCGCGTGTGTGTGTGTGTGTGTGTGTGTGTGTGTGTGTGTGTGTGTGTGTGTGTGTGTGTGTGTGTGTGTGTGTGTGAGAGTGGACAAATCATCAGAATCACTTATCAAAGTCACAGTACGGTGCACGAGTCAAGACAGTGAGGTTGATCTATGCATCCAGGGCATCACAGATCGCTTTGCAAGGTTCTGTCAACGCTGTGGACTTGCAAGGTCTTGGACAGACCGAGGCCATGTCCCAGCCTTCACCGTCCGCTGCTGACAGTGCTCCACCACCACCTGTCGCCATCAACAACCCACAGATCAACACTGTGGACACGTTCTGCTATCTGGGCAGCACTGTAAGCCGCAATGGATCTCTGGGTGCAGAAGCGATGTTGCGCATCTCAAAAGACAGCTTTGCCTTTGGCAGACTCTCAAAGAGTCTGTGGCAAGACCATGGCATCAGATTGTGCACAAAGGTTGCCGTGTACAGAGCTGTGGTTCTGAGTGCTCTTCTCTACTGTTGTGAGCCTCTGACCACGTACCTCGACACATCCAACAACTCGAACAGTTCCATCACCGAAGCTTGCGCAAGATCTGCAGCATCAAATGGCCAGCCAGTGTCCAACCTGCAGGTCCTGAAGAAGTGTAGCTTACCCAGCATTGAGTGTATACTTATCAAAAGCCAGCTCCGATGTACAGGACATGTTGTCCGTATGGAGGACAGCAGAATTCCAAAGATGCTGTTCTAAGGACAACTGAAGGAAGGACAACGTGACCAAGGAAGGCTCTCAAGAGATACAAAACACCTCAGAAGCTGCAACATCGACGCTGCTTTCTGTGAAGATGTCGCCCTTGACAGAACACAGTGGAAGCAACAGTGTACCCAGGGCACAAAGACATTTGAGTGCAACAGAGCAGCTGCCATCCAGGAAAAGAGGAATCGGAGACAACGGGGCCCATCCTTGCAGGACTCCATTCCATGCAGCGTCTGTGGAAGACTTTGTGCCCCAGGAATTGGTCTTCATTTCA
>JADBJO010006008.1:0-20000 GCA_016801955.1 Conus betulinus | reverse complement strand
ATCAATGTGTTCGTAGCATGTATATCAATGCAAAGGTTAAGGTCAGATGTGGTGCCAAATTGACTGATTGAATTTACTGTACTCGTGGGATGAAACAAGGTGATTTATGCAGTCCTGTTTTGTTTCTTTACTTATTTATAAACTGGCATTGGAAGCAGTTAGAGGAGAAAGACATGGTACTACATTTACGCATGACTACTTTGAGTTCTTTATATTACTACTGACTGATGATAATTATGGCGTTATTGGCTGAAACAGTTGTCGGTCTACAAACACAGAGAAATAGTTTGTATCTTGCAGCGTTAGGCTTGCTTGAAGGTGAACATGGATGAAATCAACGTCGTTGTGTTAAGGAAAGGCGGGGGGTATCTGAAGGGGTATAGAGATGCTTATTTTTAATGGGTATAAATACTTAGGAATCTACTTTTCTACTAGACTCAGTTTAGCAGCATCTTGCAATAGCCTTTGGAGTTGAGCCAAAAAGGCATTCTAAATAATAATATAATAATAATAAATAATGTTAATTTATACAGCGCCTATTTCTTTAAAAAATTAGGGTTCTAAGCGCTTTACATTACCACCACCACCACCACCACACAACAACAACAACAACAACACACACACACACACACACACACACACACACACACACACACACACACGCACGGGACCTCGTGCGTACACGTGCTCACGCATGACCACACACCTACGCTCTCAGACACCCGCACGCACGCACGCAAGCACTCACATCAACACGGCCTGCACGTACAAGCAACACAACCACCAGGCACTCACGCGTGCAGGCAAAAACCCACTCAGACACTCGGAATGTGGACTGGGAAGTTGGGGAGGGGGTGGTGGTTACGACTGATGAAAGAAGTTAGTTTTCATGGCAGATTTGAAGGAAGAGGGTGAAGGTGTCTGACACTGATGGGAAGTGTATTCCAGACAGTTGGTCTTTGGAAGGAGGGAGAACGTTGACCAAAAGATTTTGTTCTGACAGAAGGAATGTGCAAGAGGTGGCTGTCGGCAGAGGAACAAAGTTGACGGGATGGGGTGTAGATGTGGAGGATGTCGGAAAGATATTTTGGTCCAGTGCCAGAAACAGAAGAGAAACAGATAGAAGTCAGCTTGTAGTCAATTCGCCTCTGGATTGGAAGCCAGTGGAGGGACTGCAACAGAGGAGTGACATGTTGACGTTTAGACGCCTTGCAAACAAGCCTGGCAGCGCTATTCTGAATATCTGCAGTTTATTGAGTAGGTACTTTGGTGAGCCAGCCAAGAGACTGTTGTAGTAGTCCAGCCTTGAGAGAAATTGTTAGATTGTGTATCTTTTCCCCATATCACCACAAACGTAATGTCTGTTAAACGTGTCTCTTTTCCTTCCAATGCCATGAAGAGCAATGTAAAAGGTGTGCCTTTCTTATACAGTACTAAAGGAACTATGTATGTAAATATGTGTTTCTTCTCAATATTGCAAAGATAATGTAAAATGCGTGTCTTTATTCTTGGAGACAAAAGGAGAGCAACGACTGAAAGACGAGTGTCTTGTCCGTACAACATAAAGCGCAGTGTTAAGCATGCCTTTTTCCTACTTTACTAAAGAGAAACAATGTCTGTAAACTAGGGGTGTCTTCCCAACAATACCGTGAAGATCCATACGAAACGTTTGTCCTTTCCCCACAACTACGTAAGGACGAGGTCTGGTAGGTAAATGTGTCCTTTTCTCTACGACACCGTTGAGATCAATGTAAAATGTGTGTCCTTTTCCTACCATAACATAAGGACAAGGTCTTTAGAATGTGTGGAGTTCCTCCCCCCCCCCCCCCCCCCACACACACACACACACACACACCCCCACCCTCTACAATACAGTAACAACAATTTAGAACGTTTTCTCCCTAAGACACCGCATTATGAATGGGCAGTACTAAGGCTGGTTTTGTTTATAGGTCTCGGTTCCAAGACGGTGTGAAAACGTTCAAAAACAGAACCAGTGACTCCACAATACGTCACGAAGCTGTAGGAGCACCACGGACACAGCAACAGATAGTAAAGGTCCACTCTGGACAGTGTTTACAATCGTGCTACCTGTTCACCCCCTTACATCAGAGGAAGTGGTATACTACGAGGTGCAAATAAAAGGAAACAGAAGGTGTCAAACCTTTCAAGAACACTTGTAGACTAGACAGGCCACACGGCAGAATGCTCAGGGGAGGCTGGGGAATGGTGATGATGACGGGGGGGGGGGGGGGGGGGGGGGGGGGGGGGGGGGGGGGGGGGGATGAGGGATCGCCTTCATTACCTAGTATTCGGTCTCATGACGTGGAAATTGTGCTTTCATTTGGAAAGCACTGCAGTGCCATGTATGGGCATACTGCTGGTATGCATGACTCGTCTTCCCCATCTGTTTTAGGATTTGACGTATGAATTGATCTCTTGAGGTGTCTTTCGTGTGACATGAGATTATGTTTCCCTGGGATGTTTTCGTGTGGGTGCTATGAATAAAATGGTTTCAAACGAACGACTTTGTAAGTCTCATTTTTTAGGTTTATGATGCATTACACACACACACGCACACACACACACACACACACACACACACACACACACACACACACACACACACACACACACACACACAGAGAGAGAGAGAGAGGAGAGAGAGAGAGAGAGAGGAGAGAGAGAGAGAGAGAGGATTGAAAGTTTATACATAGATTGTTTGTCCAAACCATCCTTTTTAAGCTAAATGATACAAAATGAGAATGAAAACGCCTGCACCGTTATGAAAATACATGGCGTACACACATTTTTTTATGCACAGGCCCAACTATTAGCATGCACGTATACACACGCACAAAACTCGCACGAACATACACGCATTTCCGACGTGGTGAACAGTAATTGAACGAAGTGTTATTGTAGATAATAAATCATGACCGTTATAGGGAACAGCTGAAACGTTCATTACCTCTTCCCATAAAGACCTACCAACTAAGTCTTTTTAAACCACCTTGAACACTCAGCTCTAATTTCTGTCTTTTTTTCCCAACTTTACAACAATGGTAACACATTCACTGTCAAATCCTTCCATTTAGATCCGTCCAAAAGTCCTCAACTGACTACCTTACTTTCTTTGATGACAAAACTTTTCTATTATCTAGAATCCTCAATGCTCCTTCATGCATTGTCTGAACATCACACTCTTTTTAATCTTGCTTTATTTTCTATTCCAGACAATTTATTTTCAGTGCAACAGTATATTCCTCTTAAGGGTCAGGTAAAACTAACAACAAACAATCCCTTCACAAGCCTTAATTACAGTTACCTTTCTAAAGAGTGTCAGTTTTCGCTAATCTAAAAAAAAAAATAATAAAAAAAGTCCGGATTCCTTGCGTCGCAAAAAGCTTTTCGTCAAAAGTTAACTTCCCAATTAAACAAAAAAGAGAATTTTAGAAACGCACAATAAGATTACAGAATCATAAAGCTCGCAAAAGACATTGTCGCATTGACATCTCGAAACTGAATAAGCCTGTCTAACTAACTAAAATTTGGAGGGAAATACACCGTTTCCCTGATATCATCCACAATGATGATGATTGAATCTTTCCAGACGTATGACGTAACAAAGCACTGACGTCAACAATTGCTACTGTATAAAAGAAAAACGTATAAACGTACGAGGTGTTCTTTCTTATCTTTAGAACATAAGTTTTGGAGACGGTTGCATGAAAATAATGGAATATACAGTTAGCCCTACCCATGTGCTGACTTTAGTAAATGAAATTTGTTGTCAGCCCAGTGTGTATGTTAATTGTTGTTTTGAATCGCTGAGTGCCCTCGAAAGTGGATGGATAGATTCAGTGCAGGCTTTGCTTTGAAAAAAGAAGAGTTTAAGTCAAAAATAATCATTTTGTGCACTGTTTGAACAAGGCAACGTTGGTAACAGTTCCACCAAGGCTGTGTCTAACAGTTCTTAAAAAGCGTATGTAACAAATACGCACAGCTTGAACAAACAAATCACAAGAGTAAACGAGACGCGTTTCGACCTCTTAGGTCTTCTTCAGGCAAGAGAAACAACGCTCAGGACAACGAACGTGAAGAACGAGCAATCATTAAACTGGTCAAATTCGGCGCAAGGTGGGCGTTGTTTTCAGGAGTTTTTGTTTAGATTTCCGCCTGCAGTCGCCACAATTTGCAACTAACTGTGCCTAACAGGCAATGTTGGCGGGAATATTGCCAAGACTGAGACTGACAAGTAAGCTGGGGACAGTTTGATTAACATGTCTTTCGACCTAAGGCAAGAATGAAGACTGTTTAACAAAGAACTGTGGCTGACAGGCAAATGTAGGGAAAGTTTCATAAGCATCGAGACATGCAGGCAAGGCGGAGGGTGGATTCTGTAAGGACTGTGAATTACGGGCAATGTAGATGACAGTTTCACCAATGATTATCTTACGATGAGGAATCAATTTTAATTTCAATACTTTTACGAACACATATCGGTGACTAAGGTGGAACGCATAAACTGGTTCCAATCTGTTGTTAAATCAAATCCAGACAGAGGGTAATTCTACTTTGGTTTATAAAGAAAAGAGAAAAAAAGAAAAATTAAAGCGCGTACTTCCATATCGTTCAAGTCGAACTAAAATGCTATTCCATCACGAACTACCAACGGAACATCGTGAAACATCCCACAAAACGGGCAATCGAGAAACATTGTATATGAAAAGAAAAAAATTGAGAATCATGACATTACTCTGGTATGTTTGTTTGTGTTTGTGTTTGTTTTTAATGAGAAGGGATCACATCATTAAAATCTAGTCCTTTCAGGGCCAGATCCCGACACAAAGTCCCATTCCTTCCAAAGCCAAATCTGGACTAAAGAGTAATATTTCGCTTCACGAGTTCGTTACACAGAGCATCACCATCAAATTAAATTATAGTATTGCCTGACCATTTCTGAACATCATCGTCTAGTGGGTAAACAGAGGAAAGCAGACGTTTGTTTCCTTCAAAGGAGAAGTGCGCTGATGATGGCAGTAAGGTTCAGCTTCTCACTGGCGTCAAATGCTTCCCTTCTCCAGCCAAAAGGAAACAGGTGACCCGTTCATAGCATTTAGCCATTTCACCCATTCCTGACACACAGTTGATGAAATGAATGATAACATTGAAGATAGGCTGCCAGAGAATGTTGCCAGGCCAGAGAGAGAGAGAGAGAGAGAGAGAGAGAGAGAGAGAGAGAGAGAGAGAGAGAGAGAGAGAGACAGACAGACAGACAGACAGACAGACAAACACACAGACAGACAGACAGACAGACAGAGGTTCTTGGCTATATCCCTGTTATCGGCCTCGTCACCACACATAGTGTGTCATGGTTGACAGGACCCACACAGGAACACAGCTGCAGTCCATCGTGGGTTATGTGTTTTGCACTCAGCGGGTACCCCTGGGGTGTTCTATGTTTGTTATCAGGTGTTTCTGTATTTGCCCAGTAGGGTGATTTTCCGTAAGGGTGCTTTCCTCTTCTATACCCCTCTTTCTCCATACTCTCTGTCTATCCTCCCTCTTCTGTGGCAGGCCCCGAATCCCAATAGGTATGTGAATGTATATGTATGTATGAATGAATGAAGTGTTGTTTGTGTTGCACACTCTTGGCCCTGTGGGAGTGGAGTGGTGAGTGTATAATCTGACTTTCCACACTGTGGTCCCTTACTGAGCCCCGACACAGTGCGACTCCAAACACGGCCAAGCTTTCGCCACACGAGGTCTTACGTGCTCTCTGATAGGCACTGTTGTGGATGAATTAGCTGGTGAAGAAGACATCCGTTCACTGTGACGACCACACAGATGAAGGACATGTCACTGTGTTGAGGACAGGGAACCACATCCATTGGTGAAGTGAGGTGCGAGGAAGTGTCTGACAGACTTGAACTGTCCTCTGCGAGGACCATGTGACTCTTAGGGTCAGGTCAGTTGAGTTTTATGAGGACTGATCTTTCAGAGAGAGTATGCCTTTGCATACAGTGCCGCTGTCGGCTGTGACAAATTCCTCCACTGTCACACACAGTCACTCAGAACCGGCCTGACTGGAAATACCATCATCATTTTCACTTCATGATTGTGGTCAGTTTGGACTCCCATCATTGTGTGAAAATGGAGTGTTATTCACCTGACCACGTGTGTACTGTGTATGAAAACGGGGTGTTCTTCACATGACCACGTGTGTACTGTGTGTGAAAATGGAGTGTTATTCACATGACCATGTGTGTACTGCGTGTGTGAAAATGGAGTGTTATTCACATGACCCCTTGTGTACTGCGTGTGAAAATGGAGTGTTATTCACATGACCACGTGTGTACTGCGTGTGAAAATGAAGTGTTATTCACATGACCCCTTGTGTACTGCGTGTGAAAATGGAGTGTTATTCACATGACCACGTGTGTACTGCGTGTGAAAATGGAGTGTTATTCACATGACCCCTTGTGTACTGCGTGTGAAAATGGAGTGTTGTTCACATGACCACGTGTGTACTGCGTGTGAAAATGGAGTGTATTCACATGACCACGTGTGTGTACTGCGTGTGAAAATGGAGTGTTATTCACATGCATAATCATAACCATTTCCACGAAAGGTAACCCCAACCATTATTACAGGACTACTGCGCTATAAGCTTGATCAGTCATGTCGGTAATGTGACGCTCAATAGTATTTGGAACAGACTGAATGCTAGCGGATACGATCATTGCTGAACAAACTCAGGATTTTTTTTTTTTTCGGTGTCCCACCTTCTGTGCCGGTTGTCACAATTATCTGATATCGGATAAAAAACGTTTGACTTAATTCTGTTACATGCCAAACTCTGCATTTACAGATGTAAATATGAAAAAAAAAAGATTTGCATTATTTCAAGTGTTCATTGTGTTATTGCAAGCAAGATATGAAACAGAAAAGTGTGCTGCGTGTCTTCAAATGTCACAAGGTTTTGTTACACAGTGGCTCCAATATTTTTTTTTTTCATGGGATTAATGCATAAATATATTTTTGCACGGTTTCTGTCATATTCTCACAGAATTGACAAGAACAGGTTGTAGATTTCCAAACTACATTTATTTACAAGCTAAACTCGACAGAGCGGGAAGGAGCGTCGTGTGCTTAGCTCAGTTTGGCGGTAACCAGCAGTTTCCCTTATCTCCCTTGTTTGTTTATCTACCGCATACAGCCGAACCAATCATAGGCACTCGTTAGATACACCATTTCCTCCCCCCTTATCATTAGTTCACATGTTTCCACCATTCAGTATCAATGGTTTCAATTTCCATGTACGATTTCGATGTAGCATGCAGGATTTCGATGGTCTTTCTGTTTGTTTCTCTCATGGAGTGTCTTCAAAAATGAAATAGCGAATGTTAATGCTCTGTGAGCAGGCTGATGTGAGTTGTATGAAAGGCGTGCGGTCAACAAGGCTCGTGCGATTGTTAGTGACAGTGGGCATACGCTTGCGCGACAGTTTGAGCTCCTTCCATCAGGCAGACGATTTTGTGTCCCCAGAGCTAAGCTGATGCGCTCAAAAAAGAGCTTTGTGTTCAAATCCATTGCGCTTTTAAAACAAACACAGCGTGTAAGAAGAGGCGGTGGATCACCTGTGACACAAGCATGTGCGCGGGTGTGTATGTCTGTGAGCAAGTGGGAAAGTATAGATGCTGGAGTGCAATGTTTCCCTGCTAATTTTTCCTTTATGTTTTTTATGTCTTTCAGATGTTATTTGTATTATTTCCGTTTTCTCATTAATTTATTTAGGTTTTATCCTTTTAAAAGATAAAATCACCTCTCTCTCTCTCTCTCTCTCTCTCTCTCTCTCTCTCTCTCTCTCTCTCTCTCTCTACGTGCACACATGTATGTATATATAATTATGAGTGGCTGAGTGCATGCCTTATTTGCACTACCAAAAGGGAGAAAGATTGAAATTCCCATTTTGGTGATACACGCATGTTTTATTGTGTGAAATTAATTTTAATTTTCAGTGTCAGGTTTGTAACTATGATATGTATGTCTTAACTTTTACGGCAGCGGTCACGAATGTTAATTTCTCTTTTAACGAGAGACAATAAAGTTTCTGAATCTGAATCTGAATCTGAGTCCAAACGGGTTGGCTCCCTCCGCTCACGGGTCGATCTCCAGGGTAGAGGTGGTGACTGTGCAGGCCGTCTTGGCGTCGTCCCTGGCCGTGGCAGATCTGACCTCACCGACATCGGACTGGAACCTCTCGAGTGGCTGCCCTTGGCTCAGGAACTGAAGGCACTGGAACTGATGCATCGTTGGGCACAGGGGACAGATCTAATGGGGCTGGACCAGGGGAGAGCGCGGGGTTACGCGCCTTTGCATACAGATATGTGGGCCTATTTGGGGCTATAGGAGGGTGGACCACTGTCTCCTGTGTGTTGACTTCGGCTTCTTCTTCTTCCGGTGCTGGGATGAGATGGTCAATGTGCACGTGTACGGTTCTGCCAGCTATGGGCACAATGTACTTGTCGGCCCCAGGCACTGCATCACAATGCCCCGAACCCATTTGTCAGGGCCCCGAAACTGCCTCACAGTGACAGTCTCCTCAGGTAGGAAGGCACGCAGATTCTCCGTGCTATGGTCATGCTGCTGCTTCTGCTGCTTCTGCTTGTGAAGAATTGTTCCGCCTTGGTTGGTTCACTAATGCCAGTTGAACTCTCAGCCACCGCTTTAGGAAGAGCTCAGCCAGTGATACTCCTGTCGTCGTGTGTGGACGGTCAGCTGGGAACTCCATTTCAGGCTCCTTTTCAGTACCTGAACGAATCTCTCAGCTGCTCCGTTTGTTGCAGATTAATACGGTGGGGCTCTCGTGTGTTTTACCCCATTTCTTCGAAGGAAGTCGGCAAACGTCTGAGCCGTAAACGGGGGTCCGTTGTCACTCACTATTTCTTCTGGTAGCCCATATGAAACAAACAGGCGTCGAAGAACATCAATTGTCTTCTCGGTGGTGGTGCTTCCCACTGGAATCACTTCTGGCCACTTGGAGTGTGCATCAATCAGAACAAAGTAATTCTGTCCCTGATGCTCTGCAAACTCAATGTGTGCCCGCTGCCAGTGTCTTTTCGGCCATGACCACGGATGCAGTGGTGGTGCTTTTGCTGGTGTGTTGGCCCCCTTGGTGCAGTCATGGCAAGCTTTGACTGTAGCTTCAATGTCTTGATCGATGCCGGGCCACCACACATAGCTCCAAGCAAGAGCCTTCATCCTGCACACATTCTGGGTGCTCTTCATGTAGCTCCCCCAGGAGGATCCTTTGCTGCAGTGATGTGGAGATGATCACTTGAAGACCCCCAAAGAACCACACCTTCCTCAACTGAGAGCTCCTGCCTCCTTTTGAAGTAGGGCTGTAGTTCTGCATCCTTGACATGGTTTGGCCATCCATTGAGTGTGTTGTTCCACACTTTGAAGAGAACTGGGTCCTGTCTGGTCACTTCCGCAATTCGCTCTGCTGTCAGTGGAAGACATTCAGTGCAGTTGATGTTGAACTTCTCTGGCTGTTGAGTCCTCCGTCTTCAGGGGCAGTCTGGACAACAAGTCTGCATTTTTGTGCTCGTTGTTGTTCTAAACTGTAGCTGGCACTGGTGAGCTGCCAGAATCAGCGCCCAGCGTTGCATTCGGGCTGCTGCCAGAGTTGGTACTCCGTTCTTTGGTCCAAGGATAGTGGGGAGCGGTTTGTGGTCTGTCACAAGCGTGAAGGGGCTACCGTACAGATAGGTGTGGAATTTCTTTATTCCCAGCCAAGAGAGCTAACGCCTTCTTTTCAATCTGGGCATGGTTCCTCTCAAAATTAGACAGAGTTCTGGACGCAGAGACAATCGGAGGATGGGTTCCATCCGACACCTCATGACTGATGACTGCCCCAAACCCCACAGAGGATGCCGTCGCACTCCAGCCGAATTGGCAGGTTAAACGTCAAAATGGGTGAGGACATCTGCAGATGTCAGAAGCTCCTTGGTTCGCATGAAGGCTGCTTGACATATGTCGGTCCAGTGCCATGGTGTCTTGTCCTCGAGCAGGTCATGAAGTGGACTCAGCTCTGACAAGAGGTTAGGTAGAAACCTGGCATAGTACTGCAGCACTCCCAGGTAGGACCTCAGCTCACTGACGTTTGATGGTGTTGGGGCCTCAGTGATGGCCTGGACTTTCTCTGGCACTGGGTGAAGTCTGTCCTTGTCGATGATGTGACCCGGGTATTCGACCTTGTCCTTCAAGAACTCACATTTTGACATCTTCAGCCACAGTCCATGGTCTTCTCATCTTTGTAGAACCTGGTCCAGCCGGTCCAAGTGCTCCTCAACTGTAGCTCCTGACAGTTGAATGTGGTCAATGAAAACTACCACTCCTGGGATTCCCTGTAGGATCTGCTCAATGGTTCACTGAACGAGTGCTGGTGTCGGTGAAATCCCAAATGGTAGTCTGCGATACTGATACAGTCCCTTGTGGTGAGGAGATGCTGGGACTCCTCATCTACTTCCATCTGATGATAGGCCTGAGTGAGGTCCAGCCTTGAAAATATCCTGCCTCCTGCTAGCGTGGCAAACAGGTCACTGGGCTTGGGGAGTGGGTGCTGGTCCACGTGTAGTGCCTGGTTGAGGGTGACCTTGCAGTCCCCACAGACCCTCACTTCCCCGGCTTTCTTTGGTACGACAACGATGGGTGAGCCCCAGTCACTGCACGTGACTTTGGTCAACACTCCCTCTCTTTCTAGTTCCTCTAGGGATTCCTCCACCTTTTCACGTAGGGCGAAGGGAACTGGCCTGGCTTTGACAAATTTTGGTGTTGCTTCTGGCTTCAAGTGCAGCTTTGCCTTGAACCCCTTCATGGCCCCCAGACCTTCCTCAAACACCGGCTTGTGGTCAGCCAGCACTTCATCCAGCTGCTTTCGTCTGCTGGAGGTTGAACACTTGTGCCCAGTCCGCTTTGATTTTGTGCCAACCATTCTCCCCATAATGGGAGGTTGTTCGGTGACGTCTGCTACCAGCAGCTCCATCTGGTACATCTGCTGGTTGTGAGCGACTTGTACCTGCAGGGTTCCCTTCATGGGTAACTGCTTTCCCGAGTACGTGGTGAGGACTGGCGCTTTCCGTTCTAGTTGTTTTCCCTTGAAGAGTGTGGCAAAGGTGTTCCTGCCGATGATCGATTTGGCCGAACCTGTGTCGATCTCCATCTCCAGGTTCACCTCATCAACTTGTAATCTTGCTGTCCAGGGTGCTGTGCCCTTTCCGCCCTCGTTTTGGTTGTGGAAAATCCGCTGTATTTGCAGTCTATGTCCACTGCAGTCATCATCTTCTTTACATCTGTGTGCTTGGTAGCACCTGTGCTCTCACACACTGCTTGCAGATGCCCCTTCTTTCCACACCGCTTGCACTCGTAGGTTTTGAATCTGCAGTCTCTTGCGTCGTGGTCTGCTCTGCCACACCGGTAACACTCTCGAGTTGACCCTGCAGGCAACCTTCTTCTGCCTCCCTGTGCACCCCCTGTTCTGGAGTGAGGTCGTCCACTTGGTTGTACGCCTTCCACACGATGACATTCCGTGGGTGCCGGCAAGGACAGGGTGTCGATGTCTTTCTCCAGTGCTTCTCTCGCCAGTGCGTTTTTTACTACATCCACACAGTTTAGTGCAGTCCCTGTCCGCAGTTGCTACTGTGTTTTCACATCGGCCACTCCGATGCAGGAAATGTCCCTCAGAACTTCCTTCAGAAAAATGTCCAAACTCACATTTGGTACCTAGCTCCTTCAAGTCCGCCACAAAGTCTGTAATGGATTTGTGCATCCTGTTTTCCTAGTATAGAATCTCGCTCTTCTACTTATACGCGACTCTGTTGGGAAACTTCCCCTATTGTCTCGTCCAAAGGTTTTTCAGGAGCACACAGAGATTTTAGAAGCGTGTATGTTTTGAGCCCTGCTAAGCTTATGAAAGTGAAAACTTTGGCACTGTCTTCGATCTTATATTTGCAAGAAAGGAACACACTCTAAACGTTCAAAGTAGGTGTCAACATCACATGTAGCACCATCAAATTCTTCCAGACTACCAACTTGTGCCATTGTGATTGTCAAACAGTAAAAATAAAATTAAAAAAGGCTAGAACAAGAAGGAAGAAAAATCACAGATTGTGTTCAGATCTGACCTGATTTCAGCTGGAATGAGTCCTTTCTGGTGTCAGCCTCGGAATCTAAGCCAGATGGTAGGCCTAACCCAGTGTTTCCCCTAAAGCCTGAAGTGTCGACTTAACCGTATTAACCGGTTTCACACAGCATCTTGCACGATCCAGTCCTCATCGCCAGATGTCATATTCTCACAGAATTGACTAGAACCACTTGCAGATTTCCAAGCTACATTTATTTACAAGCTAAACTCGACAGAGAGGGAAGGAGCATCGTGTGCTTATCTCAGTTTGGCGGTTACCGGCAGTTTCCCCTTATCTCCCTTGTCTGTCTATCTACCGCATACAGCCGAACCAGTTATAGACACTCGTAATATACAACAGTTTCCAAATAATATGACAGCAGCCAGTTGCTTTCTTTTCTGTCTTTGATTACTTTATTTTCTTGTGTTTCTGTCATTTTGTTTTTCATTTACTTAACAATCATTGTATTTGTTTTTAACCTTTGTGGTTATTATTGTGTTTACATTTGTTCATTATTAGATTTTTTAAAAACGCATACGGTGTTAATGAAGGGACTTATGTTAGTATTTTAATGGTATAGTAGTAATAAAAGTAGCAGTAATTGTGGAGGTAGTAGCTGTGCTTGTAATAGTATTAGCAATCACTGTAGTAGCAAGATAATATGTTGATGAAGTCGAAGAGGAGGAGGAGGAGGAGGAGGAGGAGGAGGAGAGGAGGAGTATGTTTATTATTACTATTATTATTATTATTATCATTATTATTACTATTATTGTCATAATTATTATTATCATTATTGTTTTTACTACGATAGGTATTTTGGTTTTGGGGTTTGTATTCCCTATTTGTTATGTTTTTTTTTAAATAATGTCTGATAATATATATATATATATATATATATATATAATATATATATATATATATATATATATATATATATATTATATATATATTGTGCCTTTTACATGGCCATTGAACCCCATCCTGCTTTCTTTGTGGATATGTGGATATTCTGCTTACGTACTCACTCTTTCTGCCACATCACAGATGAAAAAAAAAGAAAGCTCATATGAACAGTCCTTTTTGTGGACATTACAGAAAATGATGATTTTCAACACATTCAGTGTTCTTAAGTGTACTAGTTTTAACTTATTTGGTTTTAAATGAAACAAAAATGAAAGTGTTCAACCCCGTTTGATTTTATCACAGCTCTGGATGTAAGCGCAAAAACAGATGGTCAATTTCGAACCTTGCTGATGTTTCTACTACACACAGTGTTAGTTTCCAAACCATTTGATTTTACCACAAATGTAAGCTTTTCAACGTATACAAAAAAAACGTTACAGCTCTAATTTCGTTAATACACAAGAAACCCTTAACCAAATTGATTTTACAGTTGATATCAACAGAAGACCATACTACACAACCGATGTGATGCTGATACACAACGATTTCTAACACATTCCATTTTCAAACGTACAAAAATGTTATCAAGATTATCTTTCAACACATTTCATGTTGACACAACACACAAAAATGTCAATGCTTTTCGTTGTGCGTTATGTTTTCATGACGAAAGTAAAGAAGAAGAAGAAGAAGAAGAAGAAAAAAGAAAGATAAACCTGCAGACCAGTTGGGTCAATCAGACACAAGGAAGCGACCATGTCCCGTACAGTGTATTTCCTCACCTGACAGGGGGTCCTTACAGACCTGACAGGGGGTCCTTACAGACCTTACAGGGGGTCCTTACAGACCTTACAGGGGGTCCTTACAGACCACCAGGACTCCTGTTTTATGAGATGAACGGCACGAAGCCAAATGTGACACGGTGAATACTCATGGAGCAGCCATTGGCCCAGTCCTCGGAGGTAATATGATTATTTTACACAGGTAATGTGATTATTCATACAGGTAACGTGATTTGATGATTTGCAAAGGTAATGTGATTATTTAAACGAGTGATGTGATTTTTCTTTTTTACTCCAACATGTGATTGTTTTTACAAATAATGTGATTGTTTACGCAGGTAATGTGATTTATTTACACAGATTCAAACACCCACACCAGTCACTGTTCCCCGGTGGGTAACAAAATGAGCAGTTGCTAGAATGTGACGGGGTTTTTTTTCCTTGTGTGTCACACACACTCACTCCTCCCCCCCACCCCCACCCCACCCCCCCCCCCCCCCACCCCTGCCACCGCACCCCCTCCCCTCCTCTATTCAACCCTATGGTGTGATTATGTTGTTGTTTTGATGATGAAATGTTTGACCGCAATCAGTGTGTGTTTAAAGAGCCAGCCTCATATAGCAACACCGACATCACATGGAGAGAGATGAGAGAGAGAGAGAGAGAGAGAGAGAGAGAGAGAGAGAGAGAGAGAGGCAGTGTGTGCACGAGAGTCTGCGCGCGCGCGCGCGCGCGCGCTCGTGTGTGTGGTGTGTGTGTGTGTGGTGTGTGGGTGTTGTGTTTGTTTGTTGCGTCTCTCTCTCTCTCTCTCTCTCTCTCTCTCTCTCTCTCTCTCTCTCTCTCTCTCTCTCTCTGTGCGTCGTGTGTGTACGTGTGTGTGTGTGTGTGTGTGTTTGGGGGGGGGGGGGGGGGGTACTCGCGTGTGCGCATATGAGTGTGCGTGAGTGGCGCGTGTGGTGTGTGATCTCTGATTGTGTGTACAGAGGCGCGTGAGCACGCATGCTTCTATGTGCGCATGTGTATGTATATGCACGCGCGTGTAGATGCTTGTTAGTGACATGCATAAAGCACGCGCGCTAGCGCGCGCGCGTGTGTGTATGTGTGTATGTGTGTGTGTACTTGACTCTTCCCTGCCCCCCCCCCCCCCCCCCCCCGCCCCGTCGTGTGTGTGTGTGTGTGTGTGTGTGTGTGTGGTGTGTGGCTAGATATATATACGTTGAAGTTTTCCCATTATTTCGACCTCTTGGTCTTCCTTAGGGCTTTTAAACACACACACACACCACACAACACACACACACACACACACACACACACAGATATTATATATTATATAGATATATATATATATATATATATATATATATATACATATGTTTTGGGTGTGTGTGTGTGGTGTGTGTGTGTGTGTGTGTGTGTGTGTGTTGTGTGTGCGTGTGTGGTGTGCGTGTGTGTGTGTGTGTGTGTGTGTGTGTGTGTGTGTGTGTGTGGTGTGTGTGTGTGTGAACACGCGTTTGTATACAACTGAATTATTTGGTTATAATAATAGAAATGTCAGCTAGCACGTGCGTACGCGTTTGAGTACATCACAAATTGATCGTAGATAAGAAAATCAATTACTGCCAGAGCTGTAGTCAGTCAAGCACCAAGTTAAGTTGGTTACAGAGAATTCCTGAGCACGCACTGGCACAAATGTGTCTTGCTCTTATAACCATCATAGCAAAAAACACAAAGTGTATTTGCAGTTCGGATGTTTCCCAAACTTTTAACACGTTTAATGTGTGTGTGTGTGTGTGGTGTGTGTTGTGTGGTGTGTGTGTGTGTGTGTGTTGTGTGTGTGTGGCGTGCATGCATGTTGTGTGTGTGTGTGTGGGTGTGGTGTGTGTGTGTGTGTGTGTGTGTGGTGTGTGTGTGTGTGTGTTGTGTGTGTCTGTGTGTGTGTTCAAAGGGCAGTTCCCCATCATTATCATCTCTTTTGAGACATCTGCAAACTGTACATGTTCATGCTCCGTTATCCTCGACAGATAAAATAACCCTAATACAAGAATTTTCTCTGAACTTTAGTGAAGGACGTCAGAGAGTTCGACAAAGATATGAAGGTGAAACTCGACCACCATGTCTGAATCGTAGTGAAATGTTGAATTACTGACTTGCTTGCCTGTTTACAGTATACAGTAGATTTAAGATTGTGTAAAATACTTCAGTCTGTGGACTAATATCTTCAACAACACCAAAGGATTGAACAACTCTTATCATGAAAGTCCGGTTACCGACGAGTAAAAAAAATTAAAAAAAAAACATACCAGCGATCCATACATATCATTTTCTTATAGATAATGTATGGTTGTTGTAGAAAAACCTTGATCATCACCTGTGTACCTTACGAAACGAGTTTGATCATGACTAATGAAAGCTGGTTGTGCATTTTCAATTCTCGTGGTATCACAAATAGATCCAGGCTCTAAAGATGAGTATTCAACGTGATAGGATCTACAGTTTTTATATTCTCTCTTGATTTATCGTCTTCGCGTAGACATACTATGCTTTTATTTTGTGTAGATTGATTCCACAGAGGCCTATAGAAAATATATCTAATACAAAGTAGATGACTGGGCCGTCCTGTGAAATGGTTCATGATCAAAAAAAAAAAAAAAAAAAAAAAAAAAAAGGAAAAAAAGAAACACACACACACACCACACCCACACACACACACACACACCACGCGCGCGCGCGCGCGCGCGCACCACACACACACACACACACGCACGCATGCACGCACGCTCGCGCGCGCCGCACACACACACGCTATACGTTTCCATTGATGTGTCAAATGTAACATTATCAAAGGGAGAACAACTCATCTCACCTCCTTCTCCGTGATCGGTCTGTGTTTCATATGGATGGGAGGTAAGCAGTGACACACGACCAAACCAGGTAAAGCTGGATGTACACTAGCAGGGAAATGAAGGCATGATACACTCACTGCGCACACGCTCCACGTTCACAGTCTGGACGAAACGCACTGGTTTTAATTTCCAGGGGAGTGTCTTTTTACAACGTATTTCATCGCTGGAGTTTCTTGTAGTCCTACCCGTCGAATAGATTGTTTTTGTCATTACAACTTTGTGGTAATTTTTCGCTTACCTAAAATGTACCCACTTAGTTGGCTGTGGCCAGTTCCTGCTACAGTCGTGAAGTCGGTCTGTTTCATCAGCCTTACGAAAACAACTGTTAGAGCAAGCCGGGACGTGTTCATATCTTTACTACTGAAAACTTTTCATGAATTTCAGTGATTTCTTTCTGGACGGTCGTAAGAGTTCTTTCCCCTCTTTAGAATGTACACATGGGTTGGCGTTTATAAGGTTACTTTGCTTCTAGCTTTTTTCTTTCTGGTCTTATCGTCATTGACGTTGCTGTTTATTTTGGGCATACAGCTGACGTAATTTGAACACAGACAAAAAGGTAAAAAAAATCTATAATTGATTTGAGTGTATTTGGGTTGTCAAAACTTCCGATTTTGTGTTGAGTCTGAGAGGGAAGACCAAAAACTATCAAAATCATGTCCTGGTGATTGTGTGTTGTTTTTGGAGGCGGTCGATGGGTGGAGAGGGAGTGTGAGAGGGGCGAGCTGGTTGGTGGGGGTAAGCGTGGGCGGGGAGCGAGCTTGTTTTGTGTTGTGTGTGTGTGTGTGTGTGGGTGTGTGTGTGTGTGGTGTGTGTGTGGTGCGTGTATTTATTGCCCGTTTGTCTAATTTCCTTCGCTTGTGACATATGTGTTCCTGTTTATGTAGGCTTATGCGTGTTGAACGTTCCTTTGCGGAAAAAAGTTCTGAATATAACTGATAGTAATAATAATAATAAATATAAATAATAATAGTAAGATCAACAACAACAGCCCAAAAACATACAATAATAATAATAATAATAAGAAAACAATAAGAAGAAGAATAAGACGAAGAAGAAAGAAAGAAGAAATAAGAAGGAGGTACGGATAATAATGCGTCGCTGATTATAAGGAAACCAATACTACATAAGAAAACAATAACAACAACACAACACGCATCGACCACACCACCAACAACAACAACAAACAACAAGCACAACAAGCAAACCACGCATTAGCTCTGTTCCCATCGGAGAGCACGCGGACAGCCTCACAAGGAAAGACTATGTTGGGTTTCAAGCTATGCGGCCCATCGTGTGTATGCTGATTCACCCACAACCTTTGTCTATTAGTCCTACAGCTTCCTCTCCACGGAAACTAACCTCTCTTACGTCTTGTTACTCTCCCTTTCTCCACCCCCTCCCCCTTTCTTTTCTGTTTATTCTCTGAACAAAGACCGACCCCCCGAACCGTGCGAAAAGGAGAGTTTTTCAGTCTGGGCGGCGTCTGACATCATGGAAGCAATGTGTCATAGAATGTTCCTGCTTCCCTTATCAGTAGTGCTTTGTGTGTGGAAAACAAGACCCAGAGATAATCCGTTCAGAAACGAGCTCCATTACGTACCACAGGGGGTGTAAAAAAAAAAAAATCGGTAAACTGAAAGTCCTATTTTTTGTCTAAAAAAGATGCTTTTTATTTACTATTTCCTTTTTACAGGATAGTGATGCATTATGCAGGCCACGCGTGCCAACGAGGAGAGAAAGCAATCCTAAAGAATGACTGGAAAGTGTAAAAATACAGTGTGGTCTTTTTGTATTCGAATGTTCTGACACTGCAGAATTACATGGTGACGGGTAATGGACCGACTGTCCAACCTACTTTTGGCACCACTGTGTGGTATATTGGGATTTTTCCACATTATGCATACACATGCATGGTGATGGTAATGTTGCCTTATAATCCAGCCGACCGCAAAGGCCACATCAGAGCTTCTTACCGCCGTTAAGATCCAACTTACAAGTCATAAAAAACTGACTCAAACTACTCTTTTAACAACTCTCTTTTCGAAAACCCACCGGAAATTTTGTTGAAAGTCTATCCTCTACAAAATCTTAGATCAGATGAAAATTGTTCATCCTCTTTCAGAAATTCCCACAGGCATGAAGTTAGACATAACGTGAGTGTACTTTTCAAACGTTCATGTGGTTTTTCATGTCTGATGTTAAGGTTTGCAGGACTGGCAGGTTTCATGTACCGGACCCTACGGAGACAGTGAGAGCAACGCGTTTCTTTTTTTTGACGGATTTGAGTGCACTAACTGGTGCTCCAGGTGGACGTACTACCCTCCAGGATTAACGACACGGTAATGCCACCAGACACTTACCAGCAGATTTTGGAGACATTACTTCCAGTGCAAATTCTTTCACCAACCACACAATCAGCCAACCATATTGCCCCACCAAGTGTTCTTACCTTGCAACAATCCCTCGAAATATCGTCAGTCCCTCACGTGACGGAAATGGTGGAGCTTGTGCTGTATGCCGGATATTTTCCTGTCCTCGTGACCTATGGCGTCATCACCAACGTCATCAATATGGCGGTCTTTGCTCAGCGGGACTGTCAGACCGAATTTAACTTGTGTCTGTTTAGGTATGGTATACCGGAGTGTCTGGCATTATAGACGTGGTGTTGTATTAGTCTGTGACACAGATTCGTTAACATTTATGCCAATAAGGCTGTGTATTATTTGTCCATCATTAGTATCAAAAACTTGTCAGAATATCTGCATTCTAGTCATTTTCTTCTCTATCATCCCAAATACTTAAAAAGAATTTATTCAATTAAACAATCCTTGATTCGGCCAGTTGGTACGTTTTATTGAACATCTCAAGTCGTTTTTGTTACTGTATTCTTGGTCATTCTGTGACCATGGCTGCTTTAGGGAACACCGCAACTCATTCATGTATGTACGTTGTCCCTTTTCAGGCCTACAGTCGCGACTTTTTCTGTCCTATTGTTCTTTTTTTTATCAACGTCATTTGTGTTTGGCCCCTCACAGGATATATGTGTACATTGTTTATCTATTTGGTCTTTTTTCTTTTCTTGTATTTGTTTTCAAAATTACTCCTTTAAGTTTCTATTGCTTCAAAAATGAGATTTATACCCATGTTCCCCTTGGTAGATACTGATATCTTATGATAAGGTTTTTTTTGTTTATTTCCACACCGAGGCACAAGCGGGGGGG
>JADBJO010006007.1:143771-145544 GCA_016801955.1 Conus betulinus | reverse complement strand
ATTCATTGCTCTGTCTATCTATCGATGTATCTGTCTGTCTGTCTGTCTATCTATTTATTTATAAACAGACAGAAAAGGGGGGGGGGAGAGAGGTGGGGAGGGGGGAAGAAGAAGCAGGAAAGAAGAGAACCACAGAACGACAGTAGGGAGAAAGAACAAACACAGCGATAAAGGACGTAGAACAAACCCGTCAAATGTTCCATGGAAGGATGCCAGACAACAAGGCACTTGCTCAGCAAGTCAAGTCAGTTCTTGCGTTCTGCGATGAGTAACACAATCAGCATGTCCTGCTTTTTGTGCTTTCCGTTCTTGTCATTTCAGGTGGGCACCCTCCACTCACCTTTGGCGGGTTTTGGGCTGCTGGTCAGATAGTGATGCTCACAGATCAGTTGAACATGGTCGTCACATCAAGGCTGTAATACCCGCTGCTATGAGACGTCTGTTCGACTGGTCTTAAAATGAAGATGACGCGTCAGATGGCGTTCATGACCCAATCTAGGAGAGAGGTCAACTGAAGCAACACACTCAAAATACCAACCCGAAATCAGGAAAAGAAAAAAAGGCAAAGACTGAGTGGAAGAATAACTAAACAAGCGAAACAGGTCGACAAACTCACTCACACACACACACACACACACACACACACACAACACACACACACACACACACACACACACACACACACACACACACACACACACACACACACACACACACACACCTACCTGAAACACACACACACACACACACACACACACACACACACACACACACACACACACACACACCACACTGCTCTCTCTCTCTCTCTCTCCTCTCTCTCTCTCTCTCTCTCTCTCTCTCTCTCTCTCTCTCTCTCTCTCTCAAATGCTGAAACAGGTTCAATGCACGCAGATTATTTACACTGTGCATTTAGGACGAGAGAACAGCTGCGTCATACTCACTGGCCACGGATTAGTCATTCAGGATACTAAATGTTGCATCCACACCTCTGTACAACTGTAAGTCCTTCGCATGGATATCAGTTGCGTTCTGTCTGTCTGTCTGTCTGTCTGTCTGTCTCTCTCTCTCTCTCTCTCTCTCTCTCTCTCTCTCTCTCCGTCTGATTATGCACTCTTCAGTCACAATCAACTGTACTTGTGGATTTGCCTTTGAAGTCCAAGGAAGTATAAGAAAGAAACAAAGAAGAAAAGAAAAACAGCTAAAAAAAAAAAACCAAAAAAACCCAAAAAGTGTCTCTCTCCCTGTCTCTCTGTCTCTCTCCTCTCTCTGTCTCTGTCTCTCTCTCTCTCTCTCTCTCTCTCTCTCTCTCTCTCTCTCTCTCTCTCTCTCTCTCTGATTATACAACTTTTATTTCCAATCAGGTCTAACTTGTGGCGTCACATTTGAAGACAAAAAAACACAAAAAAAAAAAAAAACCAAGCTGGTAACTGGCAAAGAGTGCCCCTGTCTCTCCAGCGAAATAACAAAGCCTGGAGCCAGTAAACCTTCAGTTGCTGCACGCAGTCTATTGTATAGTCTAACAACATGACCGGCCTTCTTCAGTTCAGACAAGCGTGCACGTGTGTGTGTGTGTGTGTGTGTGTGTGTGTGTGTGTGTGTGTGTGCATGTGCGCGCGTGTGTGTTGTGTGGTGTGTGTGTGTGTGTGTGTGAGTGTGTGTGTGGTTGTGTGTGTGTGTGTGTGTGTGTGTGTGTGTGTGTGTGCGTGCGCGCGAGTGCTGGTGCGTGTGTGCCTGTGTGTGTGTTTGTGTCTGTGTGTGTGTGCATATGTG
>JADBJO010006007.1:121271-133771 GCA_016801955.1 Conus betulinus | reverse complement strand
ATCATCATTACAATCATCTCATCGTCATCATCATTATCATCATCAGCAGCATAGCAGCAGCAGCAGCAGCAGCAGCAGCAGCAGAAGCAGCAGCTGTCGTTCTCATTGTCATCGTCATCGTCCTCTTTCGTCGTCATCGTTGTCGTAGTAGGAGTAGTAACTGTAGTAACACTAGCATCAGCATCAGCAACATCAACATCAGCAGCAGCAGCAGCAGCAACAGCAGCAGCAGCAGCAGCAGCAGCAGTAGTAAGTAGTAGTAGTAGTAGTAGTAGTAGTAGTAGTAGTAGTTGTTAGTTGTTGTTGTTGTTATAGTGTGCGCACGTGTGCGTGAGAGAGAGAGAGAGAGAGAGAGAGAGAGAGAGAGAGAGAGAGAGAGAGAGAGAATGTGTGTGTTGGGGGGGGAGTAGCAGTGTGATGGTGAGAGAGATAGAGAAGAGAGAGAAGAGAGAGGAGACAGAGAGAGAGAGAGAGAGAGGAGAGAGAGAGAGAGAGAGAGAGAGAGAGAGAGAGAGAGAGAGAGAGGATATACACTTGAAAACATGACAATCATAAAAATTAACTCTTCCTTCATAACATAAACCAATAAACAAACAACGGATATTTTGAAACAATTTCCATTTAAACAAACGCAATATCCATTGAAGCATTGCATGAGGATAACAGAAGAGAGAGAGAGAGAGAGAGAGAGATAGAGAGAGAGAGAGAGAGAGAGAGAGAGAGAGAGAGGAGAGAGAGAGAGAGAGAGAGAGAGCATTGTCAGGACATTACTATGAACGGATAAAGTCCTTTTGTTTTAATCAATACTTTAGTTCAGTCGCTTAGCGTGATGCTACTATCAAGAGAGGAATGAATCTGATTACAGAAAGATCTACTCTGGGGGAGGATACATGAATTTGTGAGCATGGTGAGTCTGAATTAAAAAAAACAACAACTGAAATGTGTTTATTACTGTTATAGGGGGCTTACCCTGATACAGTTTTTGAAGACAAAGACCGCTTTATTGAATTTAATTTAAACAGTTTTTAGGAATACCTGAGGCAGCATTGTCAAAAATAATATAATGCTGACGATTTTGATAAAGTCAGTTCGAGTTCGCCTAGTGGACTCAGGTCATACTCACAAGCTGAGTCCCCACAAATTGTGGATTAAAATTACGTGAGATTCAATGTAAGGATGGAAGAATGTTTTGCGAAACTGGTAGTTCGAAAGTGTAACTCTCTCTCTCTCTCTCTCTCTCTCTCTCTCTCTCTCTCTCTCTCTCTCTCTCTCTCTCTCTCTCCTTTTGACACTGTTTACACACATTCTGAACATGTCAAGCCACGCGGTTAGTTATTGTCAATGAATACTATATAAACTTTATGGCAGTCTACACGTTCAATACGTTTCCCACTGATGTGTTGTTGGGCAGAGGTTTTTTCTCATTTTTGTCTCGTAACTATTAATATGCATTTGGTTTATTTTGGGTTCAAATTCAGTCAGTTAATCAAAATTAATGGTCTAAAACCAAATTCATATAATACTTATCTGCAAGACAAATACTTTGACTTCAACTTTAGAATGGGTAGTATAGTAGTAACGGATGTTTCAAGTGAGAACAATACACAGACAGCTAAGAAGTAAGAATAAAAGGTGGATGATTGATCTAAGTTTAGAATAGAATGGCACCACAAGACAGCAAGTCAAACAGGCCGGTTATGTGCTAACAACATCATCACCAGCATCTGGGACAAATGGGGAACGAAAAGCGTTTAAAAGGGAAGGCCAAGACGTGAGTGAAAAGAGAGGGAGAGAGATCGGAAAGGATGACAAGTGAATGAGCAGATTCCAACACAGTCGGGTGAAACACTAACACCAGTGAAAATGTTACAACTAGGTCAGGCCAAGTCAACAAGCCTCTCCTGAGCTATGTGATGAATATCCACAGAGTAGCACTGTGACAGCGATTTGAGTCCACGTGGTGAGAAATTTAATTATCTTCGATAATTATTCCAAATGTGCATTTACTTGACATACTGCCTGATCTGAAAGTATTGTACAACAAGCGTTAAATAACTGAGAATATCACAACATTTCATGTTGATGATAAAGTGTGAATGAAAGTGAACTGAAAGAAAAGACTATTTCCAGTTATCACTGGATGCCATAAGAACAATCATTTCATTTACAAGTGCTATGGTGATGATATGGTTTTCAGTGTTGCTCAAATGAAAGGATGCTGATAACATATGTTAAAGAAAGAAAATGAACATGCTAACGCATGCACACAAACTATATTTATTGAAAAAAGATAAGTTAAAAGTTTTTTTCTTCTAGTCTTATTAAACAGTAAACTTTATATAGACGTTTAGCCAGTTTCATTGGCGTGGGAAGCGTTACAGACATTTTTTTTTTTAGTTCAGTTTTATAGTTCAAGATTTAAAAGAATGTGAAATTAAAAAAAAAAAGAACATAATGGAAACTGCAGCTGAGGTAAATGCTAAAGACCCCTGATGTGCATACTAAGAAAATTGCAGGATGTCATGTACATTGTACTATCTGCAGGCAAGCAAACGCAGAATACTGGAGAGCATCCTACAAGTAATGAGAGATAACTCCGTCTGAGTTATTTTGCTCGTACCGGGTGTGGACTCTTCGGGCACATGCTGCCCGACAACAAGTAGGCTATCTGCGTTCCGCATGCCTATAGAAATGTGGGAGTGAGTAAATATGTGTGTGTGTGTGTGTGTGTGTGTGTGTGTGTGTGTGTGTGTGTGTGTGTGTGTGTGTGTGTGCGTGTGTTGAGTGCATAAAAAAATCGCCCCTCTCTCTCTCCCTGTGTGTGTGTGTGTGTGTGTGTGTATCGCCGTGTGAGGCCGCGATTTTTTGGTCTCTGTCTATTAACCCCCAATTGAAACGAATTCAGAGCGAGTTACTTGCCAAAAACTGTACCAGAGGCTTCGTAACTGACCATGCCATCGGCAGGCAACTGTTTTTAGGGCCTGTTGTGGCCGATTCTATTGGATATACCAGGCCTTCATGTCGAAGCGGGGGCAAGAACCAAGAAGAATCTTTATGTCGCCATTGTCAAACTGAGACGGAGAAGTGACGGTGTAGCTCTAGGTTTGCTCCTCTCGTACCTCTTCTGGGGGAGTCTTTTACTCCGCTGCGGCGATGTGGAGAGCAACCCGGGGCCTAACACTTCGCAGGGCAAGGACAGCTCGAGGCAGACCACGACTGAAATCAGGCGGATCCAGAGCCAGTATGGATCGTGCAGACAACCCTCAGGCAGAGTTCCCAGTGAAGCAGTGAACGAACCCACTCTGTCTGACGTTGTTGGCATGATACAGGACATGGGCTCGAGGATGGACACTCGTTTTGCAGAGGTGAAAGAAGATCTTCATGTCTTGCAAGAGGAGTACGGGGCCATGCAGGAGGAGCTGAGGGCACTCAGAGGCGAAGTCACGGGTCTGCGTCAGCAGAACGAGGACTTGCAGAGGAAGAACAGGACCTGACGAGGAGGTTGGGACGTCTTGGAGATGAAGACGGATGACCTTGAGGGACGGTCCAAACGAAACAACCTCATCTTTTACGGCCTGCCTCGGAAGGACAACGAGACTCCAGCAGACTGTGAAGGTACGGTGAAGGACCTAATTAGAAACAAGTTAGAACTGTCTGATGACATACAGTTTGATAGGGTGCACCGTATCAATTCCAAGCCTGACTCGCCGGTTATCGCCAGGTGTGTCTTTTATAAACAGAAGACATCTGTGCTGAAAGCCAAGGGCAAGCTCCGAGGGACAAATGTTTTCGTGGGTGAGGACTTCTCTCTGCTCAAGTGAGAGAGGTGAGGAGACGGTGACGCCACATCTGAAAAGAGCCAGAGAGAGAGGGTAAGAGAGCTTCAATGGTGTTCAACCATCTTCTCATCGATGGAAAGAAATTTACCGTGACCGTGCTGATAGACTGGTAGAATTAAGATAGGGTGACGGCCGGCCCACAGTTTATCCGGGGAATCTTATTGTATCAGTAAAAGGAACACATTTTGAGACGGCACCGTCCTTGTTGTCACAGTGCAGTGCCGTTGACAAGCTCTCAGCAGCACGTGCTATACATGATACAGATAACAACGCGGTGTGTTCTGAGTTAGTTTAGCCGTTGACCGGGTGGAAAAATGTAAATAATGTTTTAGATGTTGCTGTATCTGTGTTGCAAAAACCCGTCTAACTTGTTTTCCGAGGATGGGTGTACTGTGTCACCGGATGTTGTTGATAATAATGTGTCAATTTTTCCTTCTGTAAATAGGTCAAATGACTTCTCTTTTCTTTACTGGAATGTGAACGGGTTTATCATCCAAACTATGTGACAAAGATTTTTGTTTCATTTGTTAGTTCTTTTGATTTTGTATGCCTCGCTGAAACCTTTATGGAAGATTTCCAATCATCTGTGTTTGCTGGCTATGAAAAGATTTGTAAATCAGCCGTAAAAATCACTACTCGTGGAAGGCGATCTGGGGGCTTACTATGTCTTGTTAAGAAAGAATTTTGTTCATTTGTAAAGCCACTGGAAATTAAGTCTGACATCTTTTGCGCTTTTGTTATTGATAAATCTATTTTGGGTACAATAAAAAAAAAAACGTCTTGTATGTGTGTATGTACCGCCTGATGTGTACCCGCCTGAAGGTTCACCTTACTACCGTTTCACTGATTTTGACAATGGTATTGCTTTACTTGAAGACTTTATATGTGACTGCTTGCTCTCTCTTGGTGATGTTTATGTATTGTTAAGCGGTGATATGAATGGTCGTACTTCGAATATTTCTCAACATTTAGAAGAAACTGTCTCTCTCCTTTTGAAAATCAATGCCTGAGTGGTCCATTAACTGAGGGCAGAAATTCAGAAGATAATGTGTGTTAAATAACTATGGTAAGATGCTGCTAAATATGTGCACTGCTTTGGATTTGTGCATTTTAAATGGTTTGTGTCAGGGCGACCTCAGAGGTTGCTACACTTACATATCTGAGAGTGGCAGCAGTGTGAATGATGATTTTATGATGTCGTGTGATATGTTTGCTACATTTCTTGCTGATTGTAAGTTATGTGTAGGTGAACGTGTTGAATCTGACCACATGCCTTTGGCGCTGCGTATTATTTTATACACCAAAACCACGGACAATCCAAAAGAACATGATGTTATCAATCTGGTTGAGAAGTATGTTTGGGAATGAAGATTATGTTGATTTGTTCTGTAATACAGTGGAATCGATAGATTTTCAGGAGAGAATGCACATGGCAATTAGTCTTATTGAGGTTAATATTAATGAATCTTTACATGTTTTCAACAGTTCTATAAAAGCTGCTGCTGAATGTATGAAGAAACAGATTAAGGTAAATGCAAGAGAAGCTGGCGATGATTGGTACGATAAGGAATGTCTGTTAAGTAAAAGAAATGCACGTAAATTGTTAACCAAATATCGTCGTACTTTATCTGTACCTGATCATGTTGAATATTCTAATGCCAGACGCGACTATAAACATCTTTTGAAGAAAAACAGAAAGCATTCAATGAAATTATGTTAGATAAATTAGTTGCCTCTATTAATAGCCAAAAGGGGTTTTGGGAGACAATGCGCAAAATTCAGAAAAAAAAGAATCCAGCCCCAAAATGATATTAGCCTTGATAATTGGTTTCATCACTTTAAGAAATTGCTCGAAAGAAATGATGGCATTGACAACAGTGTTAGGCAGGGAGGTGAGAGTGATGAAGATGATGACAATTACGATAATTTAAATCGTCCCATATCGAAAGAAGAGATTATTTTGGCCTTAAGTAAACTTAGAAATCGTAAAGCCGCGGGTCCTGATGGGATTATCAGCGAGCGAGATGATAAAGACTGCATGCAAATCCAATTTGGTGATTAACTTTTTAGTATTATTTTTTAATGCTCTATTTTTGACAAGGGTGTGTTTTCCTGAAAGTTGGACCGAGTCTATTGTTCTCCCATTATATAAAAAAGGTGATGTTAACAACCCAAACAACTACAGAGGAATCTCGCTGTGCAACATTGGAAGTAAGTTATATAGTGCTATCATTAATAGACGACTTCAAGAATGGGTCGAAGAAAATAATATTACGGGCGAATATCAAGCTGGATTTAAACGGAATTATTCGACTATAGATCACATGTTTACTTTGATGGCCCGTTATTCAAAAGCAGTTTTGTTTAAATCGAAAATTATATGTAGCTTTCATTGATTTTGAAAAAGCATTTGATTCTGTCAATAGAAGTGTATTATGGCCAAATTTTGATTAAACATGGAATCCGAGAGTAAGTTATATAAATGTATTTTGAGCATGTATGATTCTGTGAAGGCCAGGGTGAGATCCGGATCATCTCTGACAGATTACATAAACTGTACCTTGGGAGTTAAACAAGGAGATGTCTGTAGCCCTGTTCTCTTTCTCCATGTTATTAATGAATTAACTTTAGAAGTAATAAATAATGGTAGGCACGGCGCTCACTTTGTAAATGATGCTTTGGAGATTTTTATTCTTCTCTTAGCTGATGACGTTGTATTGATGTCAGAAACAATAGTTGGTCTCCAAAATCAATTAAACAGTTTAGAAAGAGCTTCTGCATCACTCCAGTTGAAGGTAAACATGGCAAAAAGTAATATTATAGTGTTTTTAGAAAAGGTGGACATCTTGCTGCAAGAGAAAAATGGACGTACACAACGGAATAACTATGCCTGTGGTGAATGTTTATAAGTATCTGGGTATATTTTTTCAACACGTTTAAGTTTCAGTTTTGCTTGCAGAGATCTTGTAAGCAGAGCTAAACATTGTTTACTTTGTATTCTGAAGAAACTGCGTGCTCAATAATGAGTCTCTTCCATTGTTTTTAAAGTTGTTCAATTCTCAAATTCAGCCAATGGTGCTATACGGAGCTGAGTTATGGGGTCTCGATACTGTTTCTGTGCAAATTGAAAAGATTCATTTGTATGCATTGAAAAAGTTTCTCGGTGTTTCAATACAAACACCCAATGACTTGGTTTATGGGGAGACTAATAGATATCCCATTCATTTACTATCTGTAGTAAGATGCATTTGTTACTGGCTAAAAAATAACTCGAATGGCACCTGATAGATTACCTCATAAAGCATATAAAAATTTTAGTACAGCTAGATGCTAGGGGTAAGAGCAGCAATTGGGCCTCTAAAGTAAGATTGAAACTGTACGAAATTTGGTTTTGGCTTTGTGTGGGAGAAATCAGGGTGTAGATGACATAAATAGTTTTCTGCGTATGTTTCGGCAAAGATTAATCGATTGTAACTGGCAGAGATGGAATTCGCATGTTGAAGACAGTCACAGATTTGATATCTACAGATTATTAAACCCTGCACATTGTATTCCAAAGTATTTGTCTATGCAGATTAACAGACATATCAAATGTATTGTGACAAAATTCAGATTTGGTGTATCGGATATTGTGTGCATTCTAACCGTTACAGGCCTTTGAATGATTGTAATTTTTACTTGTCCGCTCTGTCATGAAGGTGATGAAAATGAAGTTCACTTTGTTCTGTCTTGCCCAGAAACTACGAACTGTTCGACAGCAATTGATTCCACCTAAATACCTAAGAAATCCTTGTTTCTTTAAACTTATTATGTTAATGGCATCATCGAATGAAAAAGCTATTAAACAATTCTCTCTGTATTTGTATAAAGCATTCAGAATGCGAAATGATGTGTTAAGACAGTAAATGTTGTGTTAAGCTTGTTCAATGAATTCTGAATAACATCTCTCTGCTCCCTCCCTCTCTCTCTCTCTCTCTGTGCGCGCGCGCAGACTACTCTCTCTCTCTCTCTCTCTCTCTCTCTCTCTCTCTCTCTCTCTCTCTCTCAGAGCGCTCGCGCGCGTGTGTGTGTGTGCGTATGTGTGTGTACATGCTTGGAAAGGGCATGAAAAGAAGTGGTGGAGAAAAATGGAGTGGACGGAGAATGTAATACAGCGTACACAGATGACATGGAGCATCCATCCGGAAAGCACCTAGCCAAATCGTGTAAACCTTGAGTGTATGACTGCTGTGATATTCCTCGACAAGGAAAGGAGCAAGTCACTCCGTGTGAGTAAGTGGCATAAGATTATGGCAAGATTTTGCAGAGCAAGCTGACGCCATCCTCGTGTACGAGGCAGTAACAATTGAACCTTCCATGCTTAAGTATATGGGGAGGAGGGGGATATTCATTGATTGATTCATTCGTTTTGAGGGGCTTATGCTTTATCTTAAGTGTCATCTCGGTTCAGTCACTGACATCAGATTATGGCCGTCAACTTTGAGGAAGGAGGTCGTTCTGCCGAGATGTTGTAGAGTAAATAAAAATTGTCGCCATGTTTATGTACATGCCCATAACGACTGTACGTTAAATGCTTGTGTGTGTGTGTGTGTGTGTGTGTGTGTGTGTGTGTGTGTGTGTGTGTGTGTGTGTGAACACCAATGTACCAAGCGTTTGCTTAAGGAACCGACTGCATGTTTAGAGATAGACATAACTAGGTTGTTCTGAGAAGTTTTATTGTGTCTGAAAGTTGACTTCCCTTTTTTTTTCTTCGTGTGACCATCAAGATACATGCTACGTAATTCCACGTAGCCATTTGAAACGAAGGAAATAGGATAAAGGCACCATTTTATGAATGCCAGCTACGGAAAAGATAGGGGTATGGATGAGTCTTAAGGCCTGAAATGATTTGTGGGCTAATGATGGCTCATGTTTGAGTCCACTGTTACAGATTAGGACCCAAACGCTATTATGCTCTCTATTATAGACTACTCAGTTTTTTCCCTAACACTGAGAAGCAGGGGAGGGGGAGAGATAGTACGAAAGGACAACGTTATTAGAGTATAAACTTTAAATCTTCATTGACAACTACAGGAAGCACTTGGGTCTATATTTTGAACAGGACCATTTGTTTACGCACATCCATACAGTCTGCTTTTGTGTGTAGAAGAGTCAAAGCTGGGTCAGGGATTAGGGGAAAAGGACAGCGGTCAAACAGTTAACTGTTTTGATCACGTGGCTGTCTATTGATCAAACTGTACGTTGGAGGACGTTCAGAAAGAATTACATGGCTATGAAGGTTTTAGTCTGTTTTCTTTTTTTTTTCATCACTCGCCAGTAATTTTCTTTCGGCACAAGCAGACGCAATCGCGCGCGCACACTTACACATACACTGTGTGAGACACACACACACACACACACACACACACACACATGTCCTGGGATGGATATCTGAACGATCAGCACAGTATGTCGAGCGGTTCACTGGGTAGTGGACTCGAGGTAAGAGGGACTCTTGGTCAGATCGTTAGAACGTTGGCCTGCGCAGCTGACAGTCGTGAGTTCGAACCATTCGTGTGGTCGGATTTTTTTTTTTGTTTTTTGCTTACAACCCCTCTCTGGTCACCCAGTAGTAAATGGGTATTTAATTCAGCTCAGGGAAGATTAAAAGCGGTGAAGAGAAATGCGTTTTGTCATCTGTAATCATGCCGTGCCCACACACACGGTGAACCTACGTCAGTTCTCTGCCCCTACAGTCACTAGGTTATGGGAACCTTAACCTTAAATCTCGAGGTATGAGATTGCAAGGAGTCACTCTTTTGAGAGTAAGTGTAAACACTTGTAAATCTTTTGATGAATGAAGAAAACAAATTTACAGCTAGCGGTACACCGTTCCCTTTTAGTACAGAATCTCGTAATACTAGTAATTGCTGCTGCATTTTTATTTCTATTTTGACTATTGTAAAAACACCATACGACACTGGCTGGCTGGCTGCATTTAACCACCGAGAGAGACGACCTCTCTTTGATTTAGCATACTTCGCTTCAACCTCACGATTTTAGCGTTAAATAGTCAAGTAAGTCTAAAATGCGACGACACAAAATCAGCTTCCTAAGCATCGTTTGGACTTCGTCCACACCGCTTGCAACTTGCCCAGGCTCAGCATTTCTACAGATCAACAACGTGTGCGGAGCAGACGATCGTTGTGCGCGTAGGCTAGCCGCCGTCTTTTGTTGTGACATGTCTGTCAGCTGATTGGCTGTTTCAGTCACGTGACTACACATGAGGCGGGAGGGTCAACAGTCGAAAGTGCGGGGGAAGGGGGCACGGCCGTGGGACCAAGTGACTGAGCTTGCAAGCTACGCTGCATGACCTCTGTGTTAGGCCTAGCCATTCTGAAAAACAGCCTGGCGACTTTGGTTTGTGGCTTGATCGTTGGGCGCGGTCTTTGAATTTTCGGGAGTACAATCCTCGCCATCTGTCATCGATATTCTTTTTGACGGCAGCACTTCAACAATGTCGTGAGTACGAGTAGGCCCCCTTGTTCTGTGCATGGTGCTGTTTTTCTTCAAGCATTTACCATGTTCACCGATTTACGTAGGCCTACTATTCACACTGTGTATGCCTTAAATTAAAATAGTCGAATTGGTATTTTTTTTTTTTTTTTACTCTTTGTTTTGTTTCAAGTCTTTCTCTTCAGTGTTTTGTTTTGTTTTGTTTTGTTGTTTTTCGTGTGATGGTATGGTAAGAAGTTTAGGCCTAAGATATGAGGCTTTCCTTACCGTCACGTCATTAAAAAAAAAAATTAAAAAAAACAACACAGAATGAGACTCGTGAGACAAGCCAGAAGTAGACTGTTGTGTTTCCAGAATTCACTGACTGTTTCAGGTTAAATCCTCAAATCGGCAGCGTTATCTTCATAACAGATTTTTTTTTTTTTTGGTCAAGGACGGCTAAACAATAAAACCATATAACTTTATCGCTCATGGGTGCGAAACCCATACTGAGAATTAAAAAAAGTCATTAACATGTAAATGTAGTTTCGGCAATTATTTCATCACCACGGGTTTTGCTTTCGTTTTTTTTTTTTGTTTTGTTTTGTTTTTTGTCTTTTTTTTTTTTTGTACCCTGCGGGGTCTAGGCAAAAAATAAAAAAATGCTTTGAGTAGCTTTGTCATTGTCAGGGGTTAAAAAGTAGGTTATTAAAGTACGTGGAACGTGTAACTAGGGGCTCCGCGCACACTCCAACGTCGAAGCCAGATGCAAGCTGGCGTTCATCTAACGTGATTGCTGGCATGCCGGGCAGACTCGCCATCATCTGTCCGGATGCGTAACTTCTGTGCAGGTCTGACCCAGTGGAGAGCGCATTCTTTCGCGGGTCAGCGACTCCAGTCCGCATCGTCCCCTTTCTCAGTTCCCTTTCTCACCAGTTGCCCCCTCCCCCCTCCCCAAACCCTCCCCGTCAGGGTGGTGGTTCTGTTCCCGCCGTGGTGCCTGCCCTTCCTTCCCCTCCCCCCTCCCCGCCCCTTCCCACCCCTCCCCCGCCCCTCCTCCTCCTCCCTCACTCCCCTCACCGCCCCCACTCACCATTCGCTCTGCCTTGACTAATTTTTTCCTGCGTCCGTCACTTTTGTACTCTGCCGTCAGCGCGCTTTCTTCGGAAGGGAGAACGGAGGAGAGAAAAGAGGGAAGGGAGGCTGGGGGTGAGCGTGGGGGTATACCGGAGGAAGTGTGTGTGTGTGTGTGTGTGTGTGTGTGTGTAGGGGAGAGGGGGAGAGTGGGGAGAGCACTCTATTGTATGCGTTTCGTTATTGTTGACGGCTTAATGGGCCAGAGTTTGGGTGCCGCCTGTGACACATTCTAGACCTCCACTATCGATTTTATTCTCAAGTAAAACGTGTGTGTGTGTGTGTGTGTGTGTGTGTGTGTGTGTGTGTGTGCGTGCGTGCGCGCGCGCGCGCGCGCGCGTGTGTGTGTGTGTGTGTGTGTGTGTGTGTGTGTGTTCTTTAAATCACAATTACATCTATATAGCATGCATATACTTGCTAAGTAAACTCACGGTTGAGGCTGCAAACTCATACAGATGGTTACATTCCAGGTGAAATCTAGAATCAGAATTGGTTCCAATTCTTGTGACATGCACAGTCATAAACAAAACTGTCTTTTGAAGTTCCCCAAAACACTTCCTTGATGAAATAAGTAAACTTAACACACAGGGTCTCATGACCACAGCCTCTTCTATTTATCGCTGAAATTTAACAGACCGTTCAGAACTACCACAGTGTCACAAAATTTGAATTCAATACACCACTACTAAATCTGTGTTTGACAGTATTCATACTGTTTCTGCCAGAAAGTTTTTGAAACCAAATGATATGTGTAAAAAAAAAAATGAAGTAGTGACTGCTGTACTCGTCATCCCCTCTCCAGGTACTCTTTTTACCATCTTTTCCCCCTTTGCTTTATCTAAATGATATGTAGAAAGATCAGTACAATTCTTACAAACATACAGAAGCATGCAGACTTCAGTCATAGCTTCAAACTAATGTTTTATTTGTCCCATTTCCAAAGCTGAAAACTTTAAAACAACAGCCACATCGTGTTTTTAATGGATTAAGTGCTTCCAAGACATTGCTTTTTTTTTTTTTTTTAAAGATAAAATTCAAGTTTGATGTGAGACC
>JADBJO010006007.1:91271-116271 GCA_016801955.1 Conus betulinus | reverse complement strand
AAACAAACGTTATTTCACAGCCCACCCCCTGCTCAAGCCAGACATTCTAAACCCATGGCTAAGTAATGTATTCTTTACAAAAGTTGCCTTGCAAATTTTACTGTTTTTATCTAGATTTACAAACATCAAGTATGCTTGTTTAGGCAAACGATGAGCCTCCATCTTTATCAGTTTCAGCCAATATCGAATGCACCTTACTGCACTATACATACATATGTGGGATAACGCCCTAATTCCCCCATGACAAGATTATTAGGAACTTTAAGATGGATTTTAAGAAAACGTTTGCTTGCCAGAGCATGTACCTTTTCAATATTGTCCAGTCTATGGTATTCCCACATTTCGGATGCATATAATAGCACCGGCTAACCTGAGCATAAAAAAATTTGGAAGAAGCAGGTTTTAGAGATGTTTAATTTTACATGCATCCTATACAGTCAAAACAAGCCCGTTTATCTTTTCACTGCAAGTGCATCCACCCCTTTGTTAATACTCAACTTCGTCGTATATAATTCCCCGTTTTATGGAAAATGGAACCACTGTCATGTCCTGTTCCCAAAAAACGCAACCCAAGATGTTTAAATGATTACCGACCAGTTGCCCCTCACATCTCGTTGCAATGAAATGTCTTGAAAGAAATATCCTCGGGTATGTTTTAAAAGATGCTACACAGTACCAAGACCCGTTTCAGTTAGCGCAATACCAACAGAAACAATCAACAGATGATGCCACACAACTCCACACTTCTTCATCATGCTTTTTCACCATTTTCACATCCCTCGAAAAACCTGCCTCCTTTGTACGCATTCTCTTTATCTCTTTATTGATTTCTCATCAGCATGCAACACACCATACAACCACATCTGATGGCAAAGAAAATCATTAACATTAAAGGTGGGTAACAAGCTCATCTTTGGATAATTGATTTTCTTACACCAGAGGACCACAGTCTGTTCGAATCAAAAGTGTTGTTTGCTCGTCTTCCAAGAATGTCAAAGTTTCAACCTCAAAAAACAACTGGCGCACCCAAGAAGCCAGTACTGTTTTATCACCAGTGCTTTTACTCTTGTACACAAACCATGGGCTTTTTAACTTCTGTACCAAATGATTGTTCAGGAAAGTGATTCCAATGTCAACTTTGTTACATTAAAATATTCAGATGGACTCAGCACCTGTGGATCTTTCCAACTAACTCTGATTCTGTTTACTCCCTTCACAGGAGGTTCAAAGATTTTGTTGACTGGTGTCGATCATAACTATCTTTGATCTGAATGTAAACCCCAAAAACGGAAAGAAAAACGTTGATTTGATTTTAGAAAGAATCCAAAAGCTGTACCACCACTTTTTATCAAAGGTGCTGAAGTAGAACGTGTTGAATCATACAAATATTTAGGAAACTTTTATAGATAATAAGCTGAATTTTAAAATCCCCATGTTGAGTATGTCCCACAAAAAATGTCAAAAACCAGAGTATATGCTTCGTCTTTTTGCGCCTTGCAGCTGAATACGGACATTCTGCGATCATTTCATGTGAATACTTGACATTCTTTCCTATTCTTTTTGGTCCTTCGGGGACATTTTAGATATTCATGCTTTTTGGAATTGTTCAACGCTCGCACTGGAAATCGTTGGTGACTTTCCTCAAAGTCTTTACAGTGTTGTTGTTGGTATGGTGGGTATCGATGTGAAGAGCAGAAATGTGCTTTGAAAAAGTTGGTTGAACGTGGGATTGAAAAATCGTTGGTGAGAAGACAAAAAAGTCTGAGATTGATACTATACAGGTCCGTGTTGTTTGTTAAAGAGCTGAGAAGATTAACGGTGTGACCAGAATGTTTTGACCCAACGTTTCCTTGCAAATCAATATAATGAACCTTACTTGACTTACCTTTTAGTCCAGGACGAAGATATCGATCGGTTAAATTTACAGAAGTCAGTCAGATTTTCAATTCATATTACAAAAGACGCAATCAACTGGTATTTATTCCCTAATCATATGATTCAGCTTTATTTCATGTCCCTTGATTTCATGACGCATTGAAGATGTTTAAATCAATGAAAATCCAAATTCCTCTATATGAATGTATGTCATATGTGAGAAATGGTAATGTTGTCTAAATTATTGTTTATTTGCTGTGAATGTGGTGTGACCACAAATTAATTTCTCATTTCTTTCCTCACATTGAGATAATAAAGTTTACTTGACTTTTGACTTGACTTGAATTGAGATTCCAGCTTTTCAAATTTCTTTCTCCACATAAACCCACCCGTACTAAAACCATCGTCCTGTTTATTGTATTAGATTGACTTTCAAAAAAGTAATCGTTTGCAAACAGTGCAAAAATGTTGATTTGGTTTTTGTAGTCCTATAACATTGTTAGACAGTAACACCATGTCATCGGCGAACAGGAGAAATAGCTCCAATAACCCTGGGCAAAACGCCTCCTGAATCTCTCTCGCTCTCTCGTCTCATGTACTCTCTCTGTAACTCTCTTTACTACTACTCCGTTATTACTAACTGATATTAACTGACACTACTGTTTCATTGATAAATAAAGAAACCCGTATTGGACTTAAATGCAAAAATTAAACTGGGTCTGAACGCCTACAGACACTTCAAAATAGTCAGTGGACAAGAAACAACTGATTTGTACCACATTGCACAACAACAGCATTGATAATTTTTTTCATGTATTCCATTCTGCCTTAAATATACTAGCAACAGGCACTACCGTTGAAACAGAAAATCAAAGGCTTTCTGTAAGATCAACAAAACAAGCAATAACAGTTTTACCACTTTTCTTGGACAAGGGATTTTTCTGTGTAATAGTATTTACTGTTAAAAAATTTGATATACAGCCAATTAATCCGTGTCTAAAGCCAGCTTTAATTGCGATGCTCTGATTCTTATTGTTGTTCTGTTTAAAGCTTACTGTTTTCTTCACCCCCATTTACTAACAAGCCTCTTGTTGAAAAGTTGACTGTTCAACCTTTTTGCCAACCAAACTAAAAAGTTGAGCTCTTCAACCCTTATAACTTATCTGGTAAACTTCTTTGCTTTGGTCTATCTAATCTTGTTCTATCTTATGTACACGCTTCTGAATTTATCTTAACAAAAAGACTTGCATCTGAATCATGAATCGCCGCCTTTCCCTCGAAGATGGGAAACTATCTACTCGTTTTAATAATCTTCCACATCTGTCTGTCCTTCTCCTCGTCTCTCTTCTATGGATATAAAATCTCCTTGCTCGGTTTCTCTCTCTCTCTCAATCAATTCCAAGACATATCACTATAAACAGCTACCGATAAAGGACATAGCAGTTTTAAAGCATTTCAGCTTTATGATTTAGCATTTCAAGAAGTTTCAGCAGCAATTTAGCATTTCAGATTCCAAAGAGCCAAAAGATGGTCTGGTTTTAAATTTTCGAATAGCGTCATAAACCTCTTCAGAATGCCAGATTAGTTTCAGAACAATCATCTCTGTATTGTCCTTGACTTTCGCTTCCATCGTTTATAACTTCTCTGGCTTCGATGTCATTAAATAATCCCTTAAAATGTTGAAAAAAAACACCTTTGACCTGGTGTTTTTTCTTTACTAATCCCTTATTTTCGTTTGCCTTCAATGCATTTCACTGTTTAGCTTGTTTCCAAGACTTTTTTACTGTCATTGCCCATAGAGGCTAACTGCCGTGCTTTTTTGCAACGACTGTAAACCCTTCTCGTTTATATTTTAGCAAACCGTTATATGCTTTTCTCGCGATAATATAGTGCACTCACTGTCTTCAGCTTTTTTTTAAAGTTTGCCTTAAATTTTTGTCAACAATCGTCTAGCTGTTCAATCATTGCATCACCACAGTCAGCATCAAACCACACACAACGCTCCCTTGGGTACATCCCTAGTGATAAGAGAGAGAGAGAGAGAGAGAGAGAGAGAGAGAGAGAGACTAGCCATACTTTACCACAATAACGCGAATTTGCTCAAGTCAAACATGACCGGAAAAGCATTTGGATACGTATACAGACAGCTGAAGCTGCGATCTTTCGGCGATTGCCACCTGATTGCCAACACATTTTACACATTTTTGTGCACTACTGCATACACATAGAAACGTAGATAGACATACAACCATAGGGTCCTACGTTACTTTTTTTTTTTTTTTTCACTAATATATTTTATGTATTTTGTTTATGTATTCATTTATTTACTTAAAGATTTTTTTCATGTATCATTTTTACGTTACTTTACGAATAAGCGTAACTTTCGAATGGGGAACATGGGCTGAATGGAAACAAGGCATCATGCCCAGAAAGTGAATATGACAATTTACATGTTGACCATGTTACATTGTTGACCATGCTGATGTTGCAGGGTTGTCGGCTTTTGTTAAGCCTCGCCTTCGTTCTCCAAAAGCTGACCGGACCCAGCTGAGCAGACAGACGACGACTCCGTGGACCGCCTGAAACCACCTCTCACCGTCGTACAACCAACCCTCTACACCGTCTCGTCCCCTCCTCATCCTCTTCACGTGCATCGTGGTCGGACGTGTTGCGGGCGGTCAATACGTGTGGCAACCCCATCGAGTGCTGGATGCCCGCCCACTTCCCAGGCACCTACGTCAGCTACGCCAGGACCTATTGCTGGGTGAGGAACACCTACTACATCCCCATGAGATGGGTTCTCCAGAGAAGAGAGGAAGGAGACTGTTCAGCACATCGCCACGTACCTGGATCGCTGGTTGGAGGCTCACCGCCACTACCACTACAACGCACTCATCCGCATCCGCCAGCGGTTCTCCGGGTTCCTCTTCGGGAAGCGGGAGGGCACCTACCTCACCGGGTTGTACATCTTCGTCAAGCTCCTGTACGTCGTCAACGTCATCTCGCAGTTCTTCATCCTGAACGCCTTCATGGGCGGCTGGTACAACCTGTACGGCTTTGAGGTCCTCCGCGGCGTCACTAGCGACTCGGACTGGGACGAGTCGCCGCGCTTCCCCAAAGTGACGCTGTGTGATTTCGACGTCCGCCAGATGGAGAACGTGCAGCGGTACACGATCCAGTGCGTGCTGCCCGTCAACATGTTCAACGAGAAGATCTTCATCTTCCTGTGGTTCTGGATCTGCGGGGTGGCCGTCCTCACCACGGGCAGCTTCGTGTCCTGGGTGTGGCGCGTGCATTTCCGCCACAGCCGCACGGCCTACGTGAAGAAACACCTGCTCCTGCTGGACGAGCTGAGAAGCGAGGAGGACAAGAAGCGCGGGAAGAGGTTCGCCCTGGACTACCTGCGGGACGACGGCGTGTTCGTCCTGCGCCTGATCGCCAAGAACTCCAACGACATCCTGCTGTCGGACATCGTGGCCCAGCTGTGGACACTGTACAGTAACAAATTCTTTGCTCTACGTGTACATCAGACCACTAAACCAAAAAAAGAAACAAACAAAAAAGAAATCCGTTAGAAATATCTGCCAAGTGGATGAGACTTGATCAGATTTACAGCCAAATTGGCTAGATTCCACCCATTTTCTGGGTTGGGACAAAACACACTATGCAATGTTAAAGGTAGATTTTTAGACAAAATTTTATCATGAAGACATTGAAAATACACTTTTGTTATGGAACATTCAAGTAAAAAATGAGATACATTAAGGTTTTGACCACAGACACACAAGGAGATGGTGGTTTTAAAAACCTGCCTAACCAACCCCATCCACCCGTATTCTGTGCAATAAATTTCGATTCGGAATAGAACCTGGCGGACTTATACAATGACTGTTGGGGGCAGTAAGATCCCATCTGTTCTTCTGAATGGCAACTTCAAGGTACTGTGTTCTTCTCTGGTCCCAGAGTGCTTTTGTCAGCATATTGTTTATTTCAAGAAGCGAATAAGGAATATCACATAAAACTGTATTCGATTTGCACATTGAAGCCTCTTTTGCACAGATCAGCCAGTTCATTCCTCGAAGATTGCAGTGACCGGGTACCCCCATAATAATGTTATTTTAGAACCTCGCTTCATTAACTGGTGAATTGAAAATAAAATTTCACTGATGAGATCAGGTCGACTCGATGTATTTTGACGGTGTAAAGCCGTTAAAGCAGACTTGGAATCTGACAAAATCAGTATTCTTTCTGGTAAGACTTGCATATCAAGAATGAAATCAATAGCTTTCATAAGAGCAAATAACTCGGCAGTGAAAATAGAACAACCTTTGGTGATATGAAATCTTTTTTCAATGTTAAGGGAAGGTATCACGAAAGCAGCACCAACCTCAGAAGTACACGAAACTGAACCATCAGTGAAAATATGCAGATAAGATTCATATTCAGTGTAAATCAATTTTTAACAAGAGAAGCAAGCAAAAGTGGATTCTCATTTTTAGTAATATTACCATAGGAATAGAAAATATCTGCTTGTTTCATCAACCAAAGGGGGAAAGGGTATTTGGTTATTTTAACAATGTTGTCAAACGAAAAGTCGCATGCATGTAAAAGAGGAGACACATATCAAAAACAATGACGTATATGCCCTTTTATTCCGTATCTCTCTAGAAACGTAGGTGCTTTCATCAAGTTCAGAGGTAACTGAGTTAGGGACTGTTCTTGCTCGTGCTGAGTAGTTACAAGCACAGAGCATCCTGTGTCATTTAAAGGCAAAACTCCTGCCTCTCTGTACGTCATATCAATTGATGCCCATCTTGGAAGCCCCAGAGCATTTTTAATGCTAAGGAATCAATACTAGTTAACTTATGTAACTCTGTCTTTGGTGCAGTAAAAAATACTTCTTGACCATAACTTACAATCGAACGAACTGTCCCTAAGGCGACATGGATAAGATTGGATCCATGATTTATTAGAGGGATTCCAGTTAGGACACGCAGTAACGCAATTTTCTTTCTTGCCTTTTCCACGAGATGATTTATATGTTTACACCAGAATAGTTTATAGTGAAAAATAACGCCTAGAATTTTACTTGCTTACTTGGGAAAATGAAAGAATCACCTATTTTTACTTTTACAGCATCCCTACCTTCAAAATCGATATTTTTCTTTGTAAATATTATAAAAACCGATTTGTCCGTTGATAGGTTAAAACCGTTTGAATTCAAATAATTAACAAGTTTACTGACCGCAAACTGAAACTGTTCAACAATTTTATTACGCTTGATTTTGTTTTTTTGTAAAATTACAATCTACATTTTTCCACATTGCAATATCATCTGCATAAGCAGCTAAAGTTGCCCCTTTTGTGTCAATCTGGTTAAGATCATAAAGCATCAATGAGAAGAGGATTGGAGAAATTACACTTCCTTGAGGGACACCCATGTTAACATATCTTGTACTTGACAGCACACCATTTAGTTTTACTTGTAGCGTTCTCCCAGATAAAAACGATTGTAAAAACATGTGGAAACGACCTTTAATCCCAATTTCATGAGCCTTGGACAATAATTTAAAATGCCCAAACGGAATCGTACGCTCTATGAATATCAAAAAAAAACGTGGCTAAAGTGGAGTGTCGCTTAGCCAAGGCTTTTTTGACGTGTGAAGCTAAAAGACTAACATGATCAGTGACACCCCTCCCTTTTCTGAAACCAGCTTGAAAGATTGGCAAAATCCCATTCTTTTCAAGGAAATGTTCTAATCTGAATTTCATTATTCTCTCAAAAAGTTTTCCATGTGAGGAGTCAAAAAATGGGTCGAAAATTAGAAGGTTTTCTTTTTGATTTTCCTTGTTTATGGATAGGTACAACTGTTGCTTTCTTCCAAGCCATTGGCAGCTTTCCGGATTTCCAGCATAATTGGAAGAACTCTAATAATTTTTTCAAAAAACATTGTGGAAAATGCTTTATCATGTTGTAAGAATGGGATCAAATCCTGTAGCAATTTTACCAGATTTTAAACGGTGAAGTGAGTACAGAAGCTCCTCCATTGTTAGATTTTTATTAATATATAACGTGTTGTCGTTGTCATGTGGTTCAATGTTTCTCCCTTCGTTTTCAATAGTTCTTCTTCGTTCTTGCTCTTCTTTAGGCAGATGTTCAGTCTGACTCATTGCTGCGAAAGTGTCAGCAAATAATTCAACTTTCTCCTCGTTTGTTTTATAGATTTTATCGTTTTCGATCAAGACAGGATCTGGGAGATGAAAAGAACCTTTAGATTTTCTGATTTCTTTCCAAAGTAAAGTGCTATCGTTTGGGTGTTTGGAACAGTTGATGACTAAGTTTTTGTAATATTGCTGCTTTGCAAAAGCAACAATTTTGTTACTATTGGTGTTAGCTTTTTTGTATTCAGCGTGTAACTGTTCCACTCTACTTTTAGGTTGCGTATGACGGCTTATCATCCAGCTTTTGAAGGCCTTAGTTTTCGCACCCACGGCGACTTCACACGCAATATTCCACCATGGGTTTGATGCTTTCTTTGGATGATTCTTTAATTTGACTTTTGGGATTGCAGAATCTGCAGCCTTAAGTATAAGTTTCTTAATTCAAAATAACAGTTTTCCAAATCTTCCTCTAACACTGTATTTTGATTGAAATTTAGAAAAGATGAACCTGCTGTCAAAATTTGATTGAAAAGCGCCCAATCAGCCTTATCTTCATTATATTTAGTGCATTCAGAATTGTAGATTGTTTTTTCCGGGGGTAAACTTACTTCTACAACAAGATCACCTCCAGGGTACAAACCCTGTGGGTTCAGCGCAATCTACCTTCGTATTCGTATTCTTTGGGTTTTGTCTCGGTTTCTACCTGCGAGGTGGCCAGAGTGCAAAGGGTGAAGGTCAGATAAAAAGAGGGATTCCCTCCTTCTGCGCATGTCTTGAATAACCACAAACGTCGTGCCGTCTGCTTTACAGATGCGGAGGTTCTTGTCCTCTTGCAGGCCATTAGAGATGACCGACAAGTTCTGTTGTGTAGGATAAATACTAGCAACATGATCCGTAAAAAGAATGAAGCGTGGGCGAGAGTTGCAGCTGATGTGTCAGCCTTGGGCGTAGCGTTGCGCACAGTGACGGGGGTGCGCAACAAATGGAGAGATTTAAGGAGGTGTTGTGGCAGAAGGCTGCTGCTTCGAAGACTGGGGGTGGGCCTCCGCAGAAACTCCACCCATTCACTGACTTAGTGAACGCAATCCAGGGTGAGGGCTCTGCACTGTCATCTGGCATTGCAGGTATGTAGCATGTACGCTGGAATTGTGTGTATTTCAGTGTTTGTGCGAATGATTTGGGTGTCAGTTACTGTTCTTTGTGATATGTATTACTGTCCATCTGTCTTCTGTGCCTTGTGTGAAATGTAACTGTTACTGTTACTGTCAGTGTCACTAGTCAGTTTAATGTCAGACTGTGACAACTTTCATCATTATTATTTTTTTTTTTTGACAGGCTAACATGACACTGTAAAAGTGTAATCAATGATCAGTGTGTAACTGAGAGTGAGACTGACTCTCTCTCTCTGGCTGTGTCATGTGTGTCATTGTGTCGTGTCTTGCGTGTAATATGATTCCTGCAAAGTAGAAGAACATTAGTCCTAATTGATAGTAAGTCTTGAAATCATACCCTTTCTGTAGCTCTAGAGTGTGGATTATTGGATTACTACCTCCAAAACGAATTGTGAAGTAGTCAAACTACCAATGTTTGTGATGATTTTTTTTTACTATTACTACTAATATACTAATAGATACTAATGATGTTTTTTTTCAGTATAAAATGAAGGTGTTCCTCTACTGATATGCACAGTTATAATATCTGAAGGAATTCAAACAAAACAAGTTATATGATGTTACATGGCTAATACTAAAGCATTTTCCTGTGTGTGTGTGTGTGTGTTTTTTTTTTTTGGGGGGGGGGGCTAAACAATGTCTTATGATCGATATTATATATTTTTTGTCTTTTTCAGTGCACGGAACAGATTCAAGCAGCACCTAGACTTGAGAGTGTGAGTATTTTGCCTTTTCTTTTTTTTTTTCCAACTATTCATTCATCTACTACAATGTAGTGAAACAGAGGCACCTGTCTTGTCAGCTTTTCTCTGTATTGTACCTTTTATTGTGTTAATAGTGTTGAACTCAAATGTTAAACTGAATCACAAATAGCCTACGCACATACACATACACATACACATTACACAAACACATGTGTATGTTGATAGTATAGATATGTTTTTTCAGTGTTGTGGAGCCCATGGGTGATATAACTACTTTTCTCTGTCCCACTGTCAGTCTCCTTACACTTCATTTCCTTTCATTGTTAGCAGCATTGATGATTTTTTTGCTGCTTCCAGAAAACATTCAGGCAAAAGCTTGTGTGATGTGAAGATGTAGAACTGAGGCTGTGAAAACACAGTACATACACACACATTTTCAGGTTTGGTTTTATAGCATTGGTTCAGTTTGTACTTGTACGCTTTGAAGCCTTTAGCCTGTTATTTTGTCGCTCCCATGAACATGCTTAGAATGTTTCTGGCCTAAATCATTCTATGGTAAAGTTTGTTGAGTAGATACTAGATATACTGTGACCAATGTTTGTCCAGTAGATATATCAAGGTGTTGATGGTTTCCGCTTTAACAAAGTGATTACATAGGCCTACTCTGTGATAGTATATATTGTAGTCACAATGTCTTCTCCCACTATGTTATAGAGATTACAACCCTATTCTTTGGCCTATTACATGTGATATTACCCTAGCAGTATAGATCAGCAAAAATGTTGATTTACATACTTCCTAAAAATGTCTTATCAATTAAATGAGCAGAGACTAATGTATTACTGTTAGTGCATTCATTGATAACTATTAATCATTTCTCAAGAGGTGAAAGACCGTGCAATAATTGATAAAATATATTTTTCAGCAGGTGAAAGATATTTGAAAGTTGGAGATGACCGAGAGAGAGAGAGGGGGGGGGAGGGGGTTGTTTTGATCAAATGATTTAATCAATGTGTTGGTGAGGTGGAGAGAAAGAGAGAGATCTGTGTGCACACCATGGTTGTGGTCAGTATCTGTGTTAAGAGAAAAACTGAATAATTTTGCAGCTGAGCACTTTACTTATGTATTATCTTTTCTGTCTTGTTTATTGTGTGTTTTTTGTTTGTTTGTTTATGTTACTGTTACAGCCTACTGGTTTTCTTTTTTTTTTTTTTTACTTGCTTCATGTATGTTTCAGCACAAGACTGTGTGGTCAAGAAATCCAGTGTTACCCAAAGAGGAATATGTGGCAACAGGTAATGAATAGTTGATTTTTTTTTTTTTTTTTTTTTTTTTTTAATTGATCAATAGCATATTCAAGCTTTTTTTTTTTTTGCCTAGGGTCAAGTCTCCACTGGACCTCTTAGGGCTGCAGTCTGGATGCTATGTGCCAAATGTGGTGCTGATTGGCTCAGAAATGTGTTCACTGTGGCTAACATAGCAAGTTTGAACCCGTCATATTATGAACAGAGACATAAGATTAGAAACTGTGCTTTGGCGTTTTGTTATTAAGTGTGAGAATCCCTCTGTCTTAGTCAGTCTGTGATTAAGACTGAGCATAAGCTTGCTCTAGCACTTGAATATTTCATGTAGTCTTTGCCACATAAAGCTGCTGTTCAAAATGCAGGTATGGAGCTCATTTAGTCACAATGGAATTTATTTTGTATGAAATTTTTTTTTTCTCAATTTTTTTTTTTTTTTTTTTTTTTTTTTTTTTTTTTTTTTTTGGGGGGGGGGTTGTCTGTTTATTTTTGAGGCAGTTATTTGCTACATATGCAGTATGTCTGTTGCAGTGGGAGGTGGTGCGGTGGCATCAAGTTCTGTGGTGGTGTCAAGTTCACTTGTCACAATACATGGTGTCGACTGTGTGACAGCAGGTAATGTTTCTCTTTTCTAATGTTATCAAGGCTTATTTAATACTATACCCATCGACTTTTGCAAAGGATCATTGCCAAACATTGGAAAAAACCCCAAACCCACTAACTTTGGTAAAAACAAAATAACCACATTTCATTTCTTCTTTTTTTTTTTCTTCCTCTTCAGTGTGGAGGGCCCACAATCCAACTTGATTATTCTGGCACATATTCCTTCTACTCCTGTTAGGTAATTCAGTAAACAAAAAAGAAGAAAAAGAATGAAATACAGATGTATATTTGAATTAAAATGAACTAGGTATCAAAAGTGATTATTTTTCAATTTGATCCTTAGCAAAAGTGGATGAGTATATATAGTAGGCTACTGTATATATGTAATTGAGCGGCCCAGTCGCTCATTTGGACTGATTGGACTGGACTGTGTGTCCATATTAATTCCACTACTACCAACCAAATTGGTTTGGTGGTGTCAGTCGAATATAAATTCTTCTTAGAAGCTCTATATGATCAGCCAAGCAGGGGTCCCTACTCTTACTAGTGCTACAAGAATGTAATGTTTGTACAATAATACCATAGTGATTGATAATAGTAATAAAAGATGCTACAGTACATAATATTTTGGTTTAGTTATGTACATGTAATAAGTAAAAAAGATAGTTTGTATAGTTACAATTATGCATTGACTGTGAAGGTAATGTTTTCTTCTGGCAAACACAATAATTTTTTTTTCTGGATAGATATGATTTTTAGTAAATGCCTCATTCATAAGTCATTGTTTTACATTTTCTTTTAAGGCACTTCTTGATTTAGCAGTCTTTAGACAAATATTCAATAACAAATCTGAAACAAATGATCATGATCAATTTGACAGGATCTGATCCATGCGAGGTGCTCTTGGCAAGGAGCAGCCCCTCCCAACCAGCCTCGGCCAATGCCAGCCTCTCCCAGGAAGGTATGTGCACATTGACTTCATTGGCTCAATTGTGTTAGGATGCCTAAGGCCTATAAGAGTAAGAGAGAAAGAGAGAGAAAAGAGAGAGAGAGTGAGAGCACTGGCCATGAGACTACTTTTCTCTTGCATTCAGTAAATGTTGCTGAGGAGATCCCTTTTACATTTGAGACTGTGTACAACAGGTATGGTCTGAGGTTTTATGTTACTCAGCAGACAGACCTCTATATTTTTTTACACCTAATATTTTGGAAATATTTGTAAATATAATATTTTTTTTCTGGAACTGACCCAGACATTTTAGACCAAAAGACATAAAAATGTTATATATTGAAACCAAAACATGACGTCAATAAATATTTCTGTTTAAAGCCAGATATTTGGACATTGAAATAGTGTGCACAATGTAAAAAACTGTATATCTTTTTACATGCTACTTGATAAAGGCGAACAAAGTTCACATACACTTTTAATTCACATTTTCACATATTTATGGCAATTTTTTTTTTTTGGGGGGGGGGGGGGGGGGGGGGGGGGGGGGCAAAACTCAGCCTTTGAATGTGATAAAAAATCTGTGGGATCTTTCTTTCACCCTTTGTGACAGAATCTATAATGGTTTTTCTTTTTAACAGATGAAATGATCTTGGATTTAGTGGCAGCCAGCTCTGTGTCCACACCAGCTTCAGGTGCAAGGAAGACAGGTCAGGAGATACCTTCATAGTTGCAGGCAGGATATGGCATGCAGGCATAAAAACATTTACCACAAAATAACCCATTTCTTTGAAACACTTTGTAATGCAGTTGGGATCCGTTAATTGACTTAAGGGAACCTTATGCTTTAAAACCACATGTGTGCAGTATGTTTTCAGGAGGTTCCACTTCACTATCACATTCTCTGTTGTCTCATTGGCTATTTTCTCTATTTTCTGCCTACCATGGTCTTCACTTTCATGAACAATACTGCAAGTGCCTGTTTCTCTTAGGCCTGGTTGACAGCAGAATATAATACTGTCTGTGATGTGTTATGAAAAAAAAAGCATAAAAATCAGCCCTGTCACAGAGTCCCACTCTGAAATTGAACTCCATAGCACTGAAATCACTATCATCATTGCATTTAGAAATATGTCACATGATCTTTGGTGATACTTATTGGAGCATGGCTCTGTAGCAGCAATAGGGGAAAAAGGCAAAAAAAGAACCCCCAAACAACTCTGTCACATATCCATCCAACTGGGGCTGATCACCAGCGATAATACTTTTTTAATTTTTGACTTTTTTTTTTTTTTTTATAACCTGTGTATGTAGAAGAGAAAAAAGACATTTGTTTGAATGAAAATCTGCGGTGTACACTCTTAATCTCATTACTCATTGTCAGTTCTTTCTTTCATGCAGTTCACTCTTGAACCTCATCCACTGAGGCAAAGTCAGAATGTAAATACATTTTGTACAGCCTTAAATGAAAAGAACAGACACAAACTACAGTTTTAAAACAGTGGATACATGTTTATTTATCAACACAGCACATATAAAATTAACAAAGCACAAACACAAAAGAGTAGGTCAAGTACAAGGTATCTAAAATCATACACCAGTACTATGAATCAATAATCATGTTGATAGAGAATCACTGAATTCACGGGCAATACATTCCACACACTTCTCATCACAGCTATCACTGTCTGAAAGCACCCCTCCCATCAAACTTTCAGAAATCGTAGAAGTGGACTCTTCAATCCAGCAATCCCACATATATGCTCACAGTCTGATCTTGGATATAAACAAACACGACAGCTTTGCTGTTTGCACAAAAATCACTAGAAAAGCCAAATATTGGTGTGCATTAAAAACTTGTGTCTTCTTATTTCAGGCATAGCCATGACACCGACTACCCGTGGTGTGAAGAGGAGATCCGATGCATCAGAGAAGCAAATGAAATATGATGCTGGCTTACAACAGCTAAGAGACAGCCAGGTGGAAACCGACAAATGTAGGAGAGAGTTTTACAAGAGTGAAACTGCTCTGAACAATGTCCGAATAGAGAGAGAACAGAGTGCAACTGCTCTGAACAATCTACGAATTGAGAGAGAACAATTACAAATTCAGAAACTTAAACGAGAGCTTGGTTTAGAGTAACGCTTGATTTTACGATTTGCACAATTGTAAGATTGCTCCTCCTCCCATTATTTTTACAGAGAGTTGTGACACGTTTAGTTGTCAAGTAATGCTTGACAGAAAGTTTTATGTCAGTAATTCTTGATGTGGTTTAACAAAATTCTTAGTTTTATTTCTCCAGCAACTATGGATTGCACCTAATTTCTTGTTCCCTCATGTGCCTGAAGAATCATTATTTCTTTTCTTCTAGTGTTCCACTGTTTTTCTAGCTGTTGGTATCGACTGAGAAATAACACTGTCTGAAACTATGCTGCCGTAAAATATCGCTCGATGAACCTCTGTCGAACTAACTGACCCGCAGCCCGTCGCCTTCTTTCAGTGGGGTCGTGCGCCTGTGGGTTGGCCTGTTCATCATCACTTCACCTTGAGCATTCACTTCTGGACCTCTGTGGACATCATCTTCTGGAGCGTTTGGTGGCAGGTCAATGTCGTCCAGTGGCAGGTCAATGTCGTCCAGTGGCAGGTTGATGTTGTTGCTTCTTGCAAAGTTGTGCAGGATCAGGCAGGCAGTGATGATCTGGAAAACCAAACAGAACATGTACATGTTTTTCATGAAATTTGCACATTTACATGTATGGCAATATGTGTGAACCTGCAGTCAAAGATTTAAAAAAGCCCCCTTAGCTTTTTATCAAGGCTGTAAGGACAATGACCTTTTTCTTGGGTCTAAGGCTTGGCATAGTGTGGTGGGGCCCAGTTCTCTCCTTTCAACATTTTTTAACTCCCCCAAGAATAATTTTTCAGTCAAGCACCCATTTGCGCCTGGTTGGATTTATGAAAATTTGATTACACTGCCTTTCCTATGGATACACTAACAGTGCCATAAATTTCAAACCCAGGACTTCTTGCTTGTAACCCCCAAATGCTAAACACTGAACTGTGGCAGCTCAAAAAAAAAAAAGCGAAAGATTCATTTGTTCATGAAAAATGTTTATGCATGTTTTCAAAATGTGGCTCCTCGGGTTCCGAAATTTAGCTTGCAATATAGTGAAATTAGACTACAGTCTTGTAACATTAATTTTTCACAGGTTTTTTGTGCATGTAATGATTCTGTTTTGTTCCACATGTTCTTCTTGGATGCCCCATTATTACTACATCCATTGTATCATGCTGAGGGTGTATGCAACGAATATGGCAGTGTCGAAAATATTCTGTACACAGCTATATTTTCTTCTTTTTTTTTTTTATGGGTGCTGTTCTTAGCCAATCACATACTTATAGGCAAGCTATGGTATTTTTCTTGATTAAGGTAGTTACATTATTATTTTGTTAAGTATTGCATTCTTTTTTTTTTAACTCTTATTTAGGTGAGTTTTCTGTTTTGTTTTTGTTGTTTAATACTTTTCTTTCACTTCAGTCTAATATCATGTTTGATGAAAAGGCTTCAAAATACACTACTAAACTGAACTGATTATGAGTTTGATCCTGGTGTTGTGTGTTGCTGGCTGTGCATCTGTAACCTCTTCTGCCTGTGCCTTTCAAACTTTGATATGTTGGAATGGTGTGTGTGTGTGTGTGTGTGTGTGTGTGTGTGTGTGTGTGTGTGTGTGTGTTCCTCATGCATGGCCACAGTTCTCAACCGATCATAACCGGGGTATCACTATCAAGCAGAAAGAGGCATGCACCCCACAGCCATAGTTGTACACCTAAATTTTGCTTCATGTTCCACCTTCAGTCATTTCAGTTGGAAACTGTACTATGTAAAACTTAAAATTGTTTTATATGCTGTGTATCACCACCCTTTTTGAAATGAACATTAGCAAAAATACTACTTGATCTGTTCTAAACAACACAAGCCAAAAAAAAGAAAAAAAAACCAAAAAAGCTTGTGCAGTCATCTATAACGGATTTGTAATTCTTAGTCTGTTCAGTTCAGTTGCATGTTACATTTCAAAAACAAAAAAAAAAATCTTACCTGCACATTGATTGAATGAAAGTTTTTGCGGTTGACATATTCCTGTTCCCCCTCCGTTGGAGCCTGAATCTTAACATGGGTTCCATCAATGCACCTGATGATGTTTGGAAACCTGGTTCATCCTGAAAAAAAGCAATAAAACATTAAAGGCATCCTAACACTTAATTTGATGAAAGGTCACACACACACACACACACACACACACACACACACACACACACATCCCACACTCAAACAAATGAATAATTGAACTGGGTCCTTTTTTTGGCAACTGTCCCATAATGGACGCATTAAAATAATTTAAAAGACTGATGGTATGAATGGCCCCTGGACCAAGACTGATGGTGATGTGGACGTTAAACCCGAAATAAACAACATCCCAACCCATACTCTCTCACACAGTGGCACAGACACATACACACTGACACAGACTGAAAAAGCAGTTTAACTGAAACAAGTTTGATACAACTATTATAAGGCCATAAACATGATGAAGTCACACTCACACGCACACTGACACTACAGTGATACATACAGGCACGAAGACAGAGATTTAGCCTACACACACCAAGAGCTAAGCCAACTATCGTAGCAGACGAACTTGGGAGCTAGATCTATCTGCTTGTCTGAGAATGAACAGACGTCAGACTGATCACGCACACACATGCACAGACTGTGAGGCACACAAAGTGGCAGTCACAGACAGACAGACACAAACACACACACATATATTTTTTGTCACAATTTTACGAGCTATTCTAATGTGTACTAACCCGTAAAATTTCTGGCTGATCGCAGCAGCCTCGGCATCAGTAGCTGGCATTTTCACTTCCACAGGCAGGCGACGCAACGAGGCCAGTGTCACTCTCCTAACAATTCTTGATGTTTTCTGAGATACGCCGATTGTTTCACCAACATCATCTTGAAATGTGCCAGTGGCAAAAAAAAAAAAAAAAAAGCGCAGTGCCAGACACACTTGTAGAGCAGGGGCAGAGTTCCGTGTCTCCGTCTGTGCAAATCAAATTCAATGTCTTCTCAAAGGGTATCTGTCAGCTGGATGATGTTGTGACGACGAAATCTTAACTTCGCGTGACTTTCTCCATCCTTGAACGTGTCGAACGGATTCGTACTGTCCCGTAAAAATACGGCTCTCCGCAATAGTTGCCTTCGTCGGTGGAAAAAAATAACGTTGGCTGCCATCTTTGTTTTCATCTAACCCAGGGCGGACTCCTGCCCTCTCCTCGTTGTAGCTTACTCGACTCGACCGCCACCCACTGCTAAACTCGAGGTTAAAGGTTACTCTCGTCATATACATCCCTAATCAGTGGAGCAAACGGCTGGTTTGAGATGTTGGATATTTAATCATTGATCACAAATTTTGTGAATGATCGTAAACTCTCTCAGTCTTTTCCCTGAGCCACGATTATGTGTCTTACTGCGTCAAACATGAAGTACTACTTTGTCTGTGCCTGTGCATGTGTGCGCACAGGCTCGCACACACGTGTGTGTGTGTGTGTGTGTGTGTGTGTGTGTGTGTGTGTGTGTGTGTGTGAGAGAGAGAGAGAGAGGTGCTTGTGTAAGAGAGAGAGAATCTGATTGAAAGGAGGGAACGGTTGGTATGCGTTGATAGGGGAGAGGAGCAGGGGTCGCATGAGGAGAGAATGTCAATCAATATATTTTGGAGCAAAGTTTTGATGACACTGTTGTCACACTTTCGCAGCATATTTGCATCACAATGCATGGTCCACATTTTTTTTTTTATTACATTATTTTGACCAGCCTGACGTACAGGATATGATGGTATTGACTTATGCCTCTTGATTCCCTGAGGAACATAGGGCCGCAAATATGATGGTATGGGCATGCTTTATTATAAGCTTTCATAGACCACGATTATCTGTGTTATAACAACACTATGCTTGAAGGGAAGATGTGGAGAGCGCAGACGCCAGTTAACCTTTAACGGAATGAGGAGAACAAAAATTGTGCTCTTTACCATCTGGGTGTGCATACGCCCTTGCGTTATTATGAGACGTAATTACTATTCGTTTCTGAACGAGAGGGAGTTTTGCACACCTATATACTATACTTGTATAGACAAAATTCATAAAGTAGCCTTTTCGGGATGTTGTCAGTGTATCGTGTTCGGTGTGCTTACTGGCATCATACAGAAACTGGGTTTTTCTGTGTGTGTGCTTTTTTTTTGTCTTAAAGGAATAAACATTTTGTTGGACAGAAAATGGGCACACAAGTCGTGATAAAAGTCGTAAAATGATCGCCAGATAAAACATTGAACATGCTAATTCTGTCAGTTTAAATGCACATTTGGGTGTACAGATAGCAAAGGCGTGCATAAAAGGTGAAGATCAAACAAATCCTGGATCTGAGCCATGGATCCGCTCCAAACGTGAATAGGTTCATCCTTATGGCACATTCCATCTTTTGGTAGAATATATGGACTACTTTTTGTGTGTCAGGCAAGAGCTGGCTGTAAAATTAAACCATTGTTTTTTTTTTTTTTTTCAAAACTTCATTTTTTATATTGCTTATGTTAAAAATTAAAAAAAACATATTTGGGTGATTTCAAAGCTCTTTTTTGATTTGGGGATCACAAATGGGGGAAAATGATGAAAAATGAAAAAAAGCGGTTCATAACAAGAACTGTATTTCTATCGTAGCAGACATGTTAGGCACTTGAAACATGACTTTTCTTGTTTTGCTGAGCTATAGTAATGCAATTGCAAAAGGATTTTTTATATATCTAAACAGCTTTTTTTCAATAGTTTTGTTTCCGTATGGTGGCCATCAGGCTTCGCGTTTCATTGCTTTTGAACCTTTTCAAATAGAAATAGCACATGATAAGTGCTGTTTTAACTTATAAATAAAATGTAATTGCATGCAGAAATCATTTCGGATCAAAAGAAAAAAAAATTACCAAGCTAGCTGGTCTGGATCCAGAGATATTGTGTTCCTTGCACTTCAACCGTTGTCGAAAAAAAAAAAGAAGTGAAAACGACGTTTGAGAAAACGACGTTTGAAAATAAAGACGTTGAGCAATTTTCACACACACACACCTTCAAATAAAGTCATTTTTTTTCTTAAGAAAAAAAATCAGAACAGACAAAAATGAACACCACAGATGGTTTCAACAGACTTTCTTGAGCACAAAGACACATAAAACCCAAAGCATGATTTTTGAAAGAAAATGGTTAAATTTTCGCGCCACCTCTCCCCTCTTGCCCTAAGAAAGTTTGTTTTTTTCAGTTTGTTTGTTTTTTTTTAATAGCAAATGACAGAGTTCACTCTTCATTAACAACTGGTGACCGCGTTTGCTCTCACTTTGCCAACAGCTGATAACAGAGTTCACGCTTTCATTGTTAACACTTGATAACAGATTTCACCCTGGTTTGAATAGCAGATGATGGCAGAGTATAAAAAGCTTTTTAATCTGTGAAGAAAAGAGGGACTGATCTCTTGTCATCCTCTGCTAACAAAATGAATGAGAACTCTTTCCTCAGTTGTCAGCAAAATGAACTTTGTTACTAGCTGTCAAAAAAAAAAAAAAAAAAAAAAAAAAAAAGCAAGAATCTCAAGGAAGGAATCTTATTTGATAAATAGATGATACATAAGAAGAAAAAAATGATCTTGGAGAACAGATAAAACGCGCCTTGTGTTTGATCGGAAGAAGTCTAATGAGGGTAAATTCAATATAGACAGAGGCAAAATATTCTTGTGGGAAAAAAAGGCATATAAAGGGGGAGAATATCGTTGGAAAAAAAAGACGAAAGGAAAAGTATTCAAAGTAACAGCATTTAAAGGGAAGCAGTTTTATCGGATGGTACATTTCATATGGACGCAAAAGCGAAAGTGATGTAGAAAAACAAACCAACCAACAAGTACATAAATAGAGTAAGCCCCTACCAGGAGGTAAACGTGTAAAAACAAAAGACCGAGCAATGATCCTTGAAAAAAATGTCTAAAGGGAATAACTTTTTATTCGGGGGATTTCGAACGGTAGGTTTCATCGTATAAGTAGGCCTATAGCCAATGGCAAAACAAAACAATCAATCTTTCTCACGAGCATCTTACCATTGGAGAGAGGTACATGAACCTGTCGTTCATGACCATTTCCAGACGTCGGAACCATTGATTACACACTGTAATTTGATTAAGTTACAGACCTCAGAAAACTATTACAGTAGGTATGGAATGTATGTGCGCGTCCCCGCGCGCTTGAGTGTTGTTAGTGTTAGTGTGTGTGTGTGTGTGTGTGTGTGTGTGTGTGTGCGTGTTCGTGTGTGTGTGTGTGTGTGTGTGTGTGTGTGTGTGTGTGTGTGTGTGTGTGCGCGCGCAGACACACAAAGACACTATCACAAAGTTGTCAATATAAATAAAAAATGCTAAATATTCCATTTGCGTTTTATACCTTGATAATCATGTGACCGTTAACGCAGTGACATATGCTTTGACATCCGGTATATTCATAGCCTCGTATATATTTTTTTTTAGTTGTGCGTTGAACTTGCGTGCAGCCCTGACGCGCCCACTGTGGTCGGCTCGGCGTCAAACACATGCAACTTCATTAGCCCCCTTATTTCAGACATTTCATGCCTGTCTTTCTGCTCTCTTTATCACATTTGTCACTCCAAACAGAACTAATGCACATTTGTGAAGATTGTTCATAAAATCATCTGAAGGATTAGGAAGCAGAATCCAGAGGTTAATAATCTATACAAGATCTTGAGGTTCGAAAATTATATTCCTTTCAAAAGTCCTTTCTAAAAAACGGATTACTTTAAATTCATTCGTGCTACCCTTCCCAAATACGTTCTCAACAGACTTCAGAGAGCCCAACCCCAACTGTTTGTTTCGTTCTGAGATTCTCCAGAGTCTGCCGTCACTGTCGATCTCTGGCAGGATCGAATATAAACTGTTGTCCCTGACTACTTGTTTGAATTACTTCACATTTACACACCTGGCCAGCCCCTCTCTCTCCCTCTGACGCTGATCTCCTGCGACTGCCCATTTTGACCAAAGATCAAAGGTGAAAGTTCGTCTTCTTTTCAAGCCACTGTAGTATAAAACGAATGATCTCTGTCAGATTCTCTCACTACACTTAAGACAGGGTGCAAACCCCCCCCCCCCCCCCCCCCCCCCCCTTCTATCATAAATTGTCTACGGTTGTAAATTTTACGTTATTAGATGTTAAATAATAACAGATAGGTTAGGACTGTTCGTGTGTTATGTTTATATTCACAGCACTTACGAATCGTATGAAAATGAAAGATTGAACGTGTCAGTCACAACGTAATTTTACGAAGAACCATGAATAGAAAGCGTGCTTAACAAACATCAGTGAATATGATTATTATTGTTAATATTGACACACGTCATCCTCTCTAAATGTAATTGCTCCATATTTCAACACGCAATACTAATCAACAAAAGAGAAAATAACTCGCTATGTCTAGACGAATCAGTGACTAAAATCAATCAAAAGATCACACCGACGTCAGCCCCTCGCAACTTTCATTCAAGGGCGTCCACTCGCCGACGTCATCACAGAGGGCGCTATCGTCACGCCACGTGACCGCCGACCCGTCAACTTTGACCTCCTCGTCTTCCTCCTCCTCCTCCTCCTCTTCTTCCTCCTCCTCTTTCTTCACGTTGCCGTCGCTGTCGGCGTGGCACGGGTCCGACGAGGAGCCGGGGTCTCCTGGCACCGCAGTCTGCAGATCGGAGTCCGGCTGCAGCATGCGGCGGATGGCGGAGAAGCTGCAGCGCTCGTTGGGGTTCATCCTCCAGCAGGCGGCCATGACCTCGTGCACGCGGTCCGGGGCAGTGCTCAGGACGTTCCAGTAACTTGCCTTGGCAGATCTGCTGCATCACCTGAGCAGCGGCCACCACAGTTGTTGGGGAGTCAAGGGGGAAGAGAGAAGGGGATGGGCGGAAAATATGATGTCATTCGGGAGACAGATGGAGAGAGAACGGCAGAGATTTTGCGTCCTGTCTTTATGTAGTCTGTAGTTCTGTCTGTCTCTATCTGTGTGTCTGTCTCTGTCGGTCTGCCTGTCTGTCTGTCTGTCTCTGTATCTCTCTCTCTCTGTGCGTGTGTGTGTGTGTGCGCGCGTGCATGTGAGTGTGTGCATGCGCGCGTGTGTGTGTATGCGTTGCGTTGTGTGTGTGTGTGTGTGTGTTTGTTTGTTCGTATGTGTGTGTGTGTGCATGTGCATGTACCTTAGCTCAGGGACCTTAACACCTGTTCCCCCACCCCCACCCCCCCACCCATCCCCCGCCACCCCCCCCCCACACACACACACACACACTGGAAGATACTGTCTTGACTTAAGTTCCCCTGTTGCGTGAATTCTTCTCCTCTCTTCTCGCCCTTCGTGCCCGTTTTGCCAGGCTCTTACCTGCAGGTTGGAGAAGCCGCAGTACGGCTGGCGGCCGTAGGTGTAGACCTCCCACAGGAGGACGCCAAAGGCCCACAGGTCGGAGCTGACGGTGAACTGCCCATAGCGAAGACACTCCGGGGACATCCAGCGCACGGGCAACAGCCTGGTCCCTTCCACCTGAACAAACCCCGAGGTTGAGGGGTGGGGATGTAGAGGGTGTTTTGGATGACCGAGTGGTTGAGGGGGAAGGGCGGGGGGGGGGGGGGGGGGGGGGGGTGGGGGGGGGGTTAGGGACTGAGGAGGACAGGGAAGGAGGAAGACAGTAAGTGTGAGTGTGTGTGTGTGTGTGTGTGTGTGTACGGACCATGTGAATGGATGGGAACGGAGGGGGGACAGAGGAAGATCGAGGGAACAGAAATGTGGAGGTGTATATGGGGGTTGTAAATGGATGAGAACGGACGGGACAGAGAATGAGGAAGAGGGGACACAAAGTGCAGGGGGGTATCTGAGGATTGTGAAGGGCCTAGAACGTTTGGGGGGCAGGGGAGTAGGAAGAGGGGACATTGAGCGTGTGGGTGTGTGGATTGAGGTGGGACGTAAAAAATGGCGCGCGCGCGTGTGTGTATATGTGTGCGCTGTATATGTGTGAGTGCGCGGGCGCGCACGTATCTATGTGTGTGTCTGTGTTTGTTGGTTTCGTTTAGTCTCAAACAGGTTTCAAATGTTGGAGGTGTGTATGTATGCAGATACATGCATCTTAATTCTTAGATACTACATTTACATTAAAATGATTTAGTATCATTTTGATATTGTAAGTTATTGTTTAGTTGCCTATATTTGATGTGCTGAATCCCTGATAGGTCGAACTTTGTGGGAGGTAAATTGGAATTAAAAGATGAAAAAACAGAAGGGTCTTGTTTTTCAGTTTCAAGACTCTCTCTGTGTCTGTTTGTCTGTCAGTTCTCTGTCTGTCTGTCTGTCTGCCTGTCAGTCTGATTCTCTTTCTCTCTCTCTTCCTCCTCCTCTTCTCCTAAATGTCCACCAAGATAACCCTGATGCAGGACTTGTGTCTCAAGATGACCGGCTATAAATTTGACCTCATCGGCCTCATCTTGTAGATTTCCGATGCGTAGATGTCCTTGGACATGTTGAAGACGGACCTCACCTGGTAGATTTCCGGGGTGTAGATGGCCTTGGACCTGTTAAAGACGGACCTACCAGCCGCCGTGGCGAAGTGGTTAGCGTCGCGGACTCCCGGCTGGGAGGTCGTGGGTTCGAATCCCATCAGAGTCATGTGGGTTTTTCTGCCCCGACCGGCACCTACCCAGAGTTGAGTTTGCTGCGGACTCAGTTGGGAAGACTGGGACCACACAGTCGAGTTTCATCCACTTAATGGATGCGTTTCTGACAGTGTTGCTCAAATTCCCTGACCAACACTGCAGATGCCTGTATATCTCGGGCATGGTTGACGCCGGGATATACTATGAAAGGAAGCGTAGAGTACAGCCCTGTCATGTAGTCTCAGACCGAAATGGAAATCCGTAGCATCATCTTAATCATCCTCATTCTCATCGATCAGCATAAAAAAAGTCTCAAATTCTGTGGCCCTTCATGCCCTGCTCTCATGATGACCTCAATTTCGGTGTGCTCTCCACGTCTGTGGCCTTGGTTTGCTTCAGTCGGGGTCACCGGTATCGGCGAGTCCATGGGGGCTGTCGTTGGACGGACGTGGTGGCACCC
>JADBJO010006007.1:83771-86271 GCA_016801955.1 Conus betulinus | reverse complement strand
ATTAGAACAGAAATAAAAACCAGACACTGTGTATCATTCGCCAAAACGTTAGACTCTGCATTCGAATGTCCATCGGTAAACAGGACACACAGATCTGCACGGTGAGCAAGTGCCGACGGGCGGGAGTGTGTGTGTGTGTGTGTGTGTGTGTGTGTGTGTGTGTGTGTGTGTGTGTGTGTGTGTGTGTGTGTGTGTGTGTGTGTGTGTGAAGGAACAAAAAAGAAAAGAAAAAAAAAAAGAAAAAAAAGGTGGGAAAATAGGCGGATGGAGGCCCAACTTACAAAAAAAAAAAAAAGTAGCAAAATAGAATGGTGAAGGCACACACACACACACACACACACACACACACACACACACACACACACACACACACACACACACACACACACCACACACATGCACATTAGCATTTGGTGTCCTGCGTATGTTGGATCAGAACAGGCACCACTGAACATCAACACCAGCATCGTGTTTTTGTCCTGTGATCAGTTTGTCTGTATTGTCTTGCCGGAACGAATCCCCTTTCTTTTTAAAATCCATCACCAGAGTGACTCAGGCAGCTCCCTCCGGCAGGTAGGCTCATCACGACCCTGACATTGACCGCTCCCTGTGGATCTGCCAGTGCCGGGGGCTGTGGCGGGTCGGGTCGGGCCAGGCTGTGGCTGTGGACGAGGTGTCTGGATGAGCGGCGTAGTCGCAATGCCACCGAGGTGGCACAGAAGATAGACAAAAAAAAAAAACAACAAACAAACAAACAAAAACAACAACCCCCCCCCTCCCCCCCAAAAAAAAACAAACAAACAAAAAACAACAAAGGGAATCGCTCCACACAGCGAGTTGGTTCCTTGTGGGTGAGATTAACGTCCTATTGGCCTGAGGCCCTTAAGGACAAGGTGCACTTGCAGACGTAGGTCTAAATGTTCTGTGGCAGCTGTTGTCGCAGGCCGTAGTGGGCGAGTTGCGTGTGGTGGCCGTCATATATCTGGTTCCTTTTGAATTTCAGTTCAAATTCGGCTGTTGGTCGGCCGACAATGGACGTCGGTGTATTTCACCTCTTTTCCCCAAACAAAAGGCTGTCTTCAGGACCACCGGGCGGCCTTCTTCATGCTCGAGTGGCGATGGTCCTGTACCGCGTGAGGCCGCTTCAAAGAGGGAGCAGGACGAAAGTCGCTGGAACGCTGCACGTGTCCCTAAAATTCAGCGGGTACACGCAGTCTACGGCCGAGAGAGCAATTTTTTTCAGCCCAACCCCATAAGGAGTGCCCTCATGTCTGCCTGGCTCAGAGCGCGGTATCCCTGGCCACTGCAGTCGTAATCAGGCAGCGCTCCATCACCGATCGCCCCACATCTCCAGGAACCACCCCCCCCCCCCCCCCCCCCCTGTCCCCCGGCGACACAGGCCAGACCCCGCCGTCACCCATATGGCTGGAAGGATCGCTGCTCCACCTGACACTGACCTCTCACATCAGTGTCCTTCAAAGTAGATCTGCCACCTTTCCCTTGGCGTCCGCTGCTATGGCACACTCGCAGCGAACTGAGCACAGCGAGTCCTGGCCACTTACCTTTATACACCTTGCCGAAGGCCCCTTCCCTATCTCTGTGGACGATCCGCAGACGGCGTGTTCTGGCCAATTACCTTTATACACCGTGCCGAAGGCCCCTTCCCCAACTCTGTGGACGATCCGGAGACGGTCAGCACTGATGAGCACCAGGCCGTCCAGCGAGTCCTTGGGGCAGTCCGGGTGTGCTGCACTGCCCACGGGGGTCATCTGGCCCGTACATGGCGTTGTCCTCCACCGTGTCCATGGCCCGCAGCAGATGACGTCCGCTCAGCGTCCGGGCCTGGCTGATCTGAACGGGGGTTTATAGTGCTCGGAATGAATTGGAAAGTTGAGAGGGTGGATGGCGAGTGGTGGGGGTGGGGGTGGGGGTGAAGGATGTGTGTGTGTGTGTGTGTGTGTGTGTGTGTGTGTGTGTGTGTGTGTGTGTAGGGGGTAAACGGGAGGGTAGAACGGAGGAACGAGTGAGAGAGAGAGAGAGAGAGAGAGAGAGAGAGAGAGAGAGAGAGAGAGAGAGGGGAGAGGGGGGGGGGTGGGGGGGGGGGGGGGGGAGGGGGGGAGGGAAAGGTAAATGACACACAGCGGGTGGCAGCGCATGACACAACATTCTCCTCTGGAACAAGTCGTCAGCACCACCCTGACTCACCTTAAACCGTCGATAACGCTGACGGACAACATTGACGACACAACGACGACGATGACGACGACAGCCACTGACGCTCCCACAGACAGCACCCCTCTCTCCACGTTGGCTTTGATGAGTGCCTGCGTCTTGGCTGAGGCCTGGGAGGAGGTGCTGGAACCAGGGGGCCCTGAGGAGCCAGCCTGCACAGGGCGAACAGCACGACGGAGGGTCTTGAACATGATTGTGAAAGGACACTCTGTACTTCTCTGTTCCTAGAGACCCTTAATGATTAAAGGCTGATAACTCTAATTTGGAG
>JADBJO010006007.1:71271-78771 GCA_016801955.1 Conus betulinus | reverse complement strand
TTTGAATGGCGTTATACCAAGTGCTGACACTGGGCATGTTAATGTGTTTGACTTTTTAGAATCGCTGTCAGTTGTTTCTCTTGTTAAATTAACGAGTAACCTTTTGCAAAGTCCATTAAGGAACATTTTATAATCATAATCGTAAGTTAGATATTATTTAGTTATTTTTCTCTAATTTTTCATAGTTACTGTCCTACAATTCATATCTCCTTTATTTTTATCTATGGAACCACTTCATCCTCTTCTCTTCTTTTATGATGATAGTCTAAAATTGTAACTGAACTCCCCCCCAAAAACCATTTACGTGTGATCAACAGAATCTGTCAAACAATGGGCGACCCAAAGGCCTCAGCAGCATAAGTCCTGATAGATACTCAGTCTTGTAAAAAAAAAAAATCGGTTAGTGTACACAGTCCATTTTATATTCATGTAGAAACATCATATCCTGCCTGTCTGGCCTCTTAGGTCTGCTACGACAAACGTTGCCATGGAAATTAGTTCAACGTGTTGGAATTTTAATGCGGGCTTACATACGTCTGACACTTCGGGGTGAGCCTGGAAAAGTAGGCCTACATACGCGCACTCTTGTGTGTGTGTGTGTGTGTGTGTGTGTGTGTGTGTGTGTGTGTGTGTGTGTGTGTGTGTGTGTTTATGCAAACAAGCGCGCCCGTGTATGCGTACGTGTGTGCGTGCGCGCGCGCACGTGTGTGTGTGTGTGTGTGTTGCACGTGCGCGCGCGCGTGTGTGTGTGGTAGAAAGTGCCATCCAGCTCAACACATGAAAGGCAACGCAGAAAAAAACACAGAATTCTAATAAGAGAATTCAAAGATAGCGACAACTGTAGAGGGAGCGTTCAGATGGCTAACACAAGCCAGCCATATTATCTTGTGTGCGTCTAAATGTAAGATGAATGAAACGAAAATAAAATCGACAGCAGAATGAGTAATCGCAGTCGTTTGTGGAATTCTTAGTCGTATGGTTGTCATTTATATTGTAGGTGTCTTTTCTTTAGTCGTATGGTGGTTTGTATGTTGTAGCTGTCTTTTTCTTAGTCGTATGATTGTCGTTTATGTTGTAGCTGTCTTTTCCTTACTTGTATGATTGTCATTTATGTTGTAGCTGTCTTTTTCCTTACTTGTATGATTGTCATTTATGTTGTAGCTGTCTTTTCCTTACTTGTATGATTGTCATTTATGTTGTAGCTGTCTTTCCCTTACTTGTATGATTGTCATTTATGTTGCAGCTGTCTTTTCCTTAGTCGTATGATTGTCATTCATACTGTAGCTGTCTCTTCCTTAGTCGTATGATTGTCTTTATGTTGTAGCTGTCTTTCCCTTAGTTGTATGATTGTCATTCATGTTGTAGCTGTCTTTTCCTTAGTTGTATGATTGTCATTTATGTTGTAGCTGTCTTTTCCTGTCATTTATACTGTAGCTGTCTTTTTCTTAGTTGTATGATTGTCATTTATATTGCATCTGTCTTTTTCTTAGTTGTATGATTGATTGTCATTTATATTGCATCTGTCTTTTTCTTAGTTGTATGATTGTCATTTATATTGTAGCTGTCATTCATTCCTTAGTTGTATGATTGTCATTTATATATTTAGCTGTCTTTTCCTTAGTCGTATGATGGTCATTTATATTGTAGGTATCTTTTCGACAGCCGTATGATTGTCATTGATATTGTAGCTGTCGTTTTCTCAGTCGTATGGTTGTCATTTGCATTGTAGCTGTCGTTTCCGTTGTCGTATGATTGTCATTTATATTGTAGCTGTCGTTTCCGTTTCCGTCGTATGATTGTCATTTATATTGTAGCTGCCTTTTCCTTCTTCTTCTTCTCATTACAGTTGGATCGGAAGATATTTCGAACGGGGGGGAGGGGGGGGGGGGGGGGGGGGGGGCATGCCTGAATCGACACAAACTATAAAACAAAAACAAAAAACAAACAAACAAAAAAACAAAACACAAAAAACAAAAACAAAAAAAAAAACAACAAAAACAAAACACCCAGACCATCTCTGCAGTCTTCCACATTTCATGATGAGGGCGAGCATGGAGATAGTGGGAGGGAGGGAAGAGGAGGAGCGGCAGGATGGGGGTGACTCCTTGGGGCTTTGAGTGTCATCTTCCAAATTATTTTCTTAAGAACGGGGATGGGTTTAATTCTCATCTTCCAAATTCCTGTCAATGCAAGGTGGAGGTGGAGATGGGGGTAGGGGGGTGGGGGTAAAGGGGGTACGCACAAAAAACATACCGTTCATATTTTTTGGCTTCGATTATTGGGGAGGCCAGAAGATTGTTCCCCCCCCCCCCCCCCCCCCCCCCCCCCACTTGATATTCATTTTTCCTCGGCCGTCTACCCCGCCCCCCTCCCTGGTCTTGGCGCCATTGCATTCTCATGTTTGCTTGTAAGTTTTAAAAACTGTTCCTGTCGAAAGTGTCACATGTGGATTATGCGTCTGCTTTGTCGTGTCCACCGTGATCTGGCTTGTTCTTCTTCTTCCCCGGCTCATCCATACTCTACAAGCTATAACCTCCCCCCTCGATTTATTTTTTTTGTTTTCATTTTTTCCCCATATCGATCTGCCCTCTCTTATCTGAAAGATTAGCAGATGTGGTGCTACGAACATGGACTTCCATTACGGCTTAGACAATTTCCCAACCCACGCAAATCGCAGACTGATTCTGTGATGACAGGGAGCTCATCGAGCAAATGACTGTCCATTGCGATCATGAGTTATGTCCCTTGTAAGAAGGATTTCGCGGCAAACGGTCTTGTGACATGTGTCTTTCCATAAAAACATCACAGATTGGTGCAGTAAGCGTGGGAATACAGTGTGAATGCACATTTTTATATATAACATAAGGAGAAAAGACACCTTAGCCAAGTTATTGTTTTACCATGACTGGAAAATAGATGTAAGACAATTCATTTTCACCCCTAACCGGTATCAGGGGATGTAGCTCAAGTGGTAGAGCGCTCGCTTAGCATGTGAGAGGTACGGGGATCGATACCCCCGCATCTCCAATTTTTTTTTATTCATTAAAAAAAAATCATTTGGTGTGTAGTATGTGTGTGTGTGTGTGTGTGTGTGTGTGTGCACGCGTGCGTGTGTGTGTGTGTGTGTTGTTTTGGCATGTTTGTGTTTTATTTTCATTTTTTTTTATTTTTCAAATTTATAATAATATTTGTTTGGATTCCCATTACATCAGTATTTCTTCGCCGAGTACCTTTCATTGCATTTTGTTTATTTTATCTTAATTCCCATTAAACCAGTATTACTTTGCCAAGCACCATTATCATATCAATATTGGACGGCATATATACAGACAGCAACAGAAACACGAGGTCAACACACACAGACGATTTCATCATCTCCATCCACGTCCTTTTAGGGCTTGAACACATCATTAATTTTGGTGAACTCTTGCGCTGTGATCAGATCGCATTCCCGCAGTGTTGGGTTTGTTTTTTTAATTTGTAGCAGAGCTGCCTCAACTTGAACTTTACAGATAAAGCCCACTTTTCACACTTGATTTTCATTCTATTCAATTTAGTCCAACTTCGATTATCTTGGGGAGGTAGTGGTATGCCTCCGTAAATTTCTAACAGATTTAAATCAACTGGTCGGATCATTATGTTTCTTCAAACCGGCTACGAACTGAAAGTATAGCTTTCGAACAGCAGCAAACAACTTATCGAAGATTACAAATTTCTGGTATAAACCTCAATTCTTTCGAGAGGTTCTCATGGCGAGTAAATAGAGAAAGTGGAGCAGAACGCGGAAAACTGAAAAGAACAAGAATAATTCTCACTACAAATAATCACGATGACAGTTGTCCCAGATAAAGCAACTGCGCAAGATCGCCGAAGAGTCGAGTGCGTTTACGAGTTGTGTCCCTTGTAAAGTCACGTGGCGCCTTTATAAACTTCTAGACAGAAAGTCACAAAATTCGTATCAAATATCAGCGACGGCATACTGACATTCATTTTACATCCTGTTAAACTTAAAGAAAATAACTGTGGTGTCGTAAACATGAGGCTTTGTTTAAATACTGACGTTATATCTAATAATTTGTCCCGTTATTGTCAGTTGGGGATGTAGCTCAAGTGGTAGAGCGCTCGCTTAGCATGTGAGAGGTACGGGGGAATCGATACCCCGCATCTCCAGTTGTTTTTCTTTTTCTGTCTCTCCAAATTATGACATTTCAATATGCGTATGTCTTTTTTGGCTTTCTTTTTTGTTTCAAATCTTATTTTAAAGATTTTTGTGCGCATTTACAACGCTGGGGCGTGAAATAACTAATTAGAAAAATTGTGAACACTAACTGAACCCGAGTTCACGCTAGCCACTGTGTGTAGATGCCAATATTGCAGGGGGGGGGGGGTGTCTGCTTACTTCAGTGGTTACTTCAGCACTGCTTTAAAGATGCCAGTTTTCTTGAAGTTAGGTGGTGTACATCACGCCTCCCCCCCCCCCCCCCCCCCCCCCCCCCCCCCCCCCCCCCCCACCCCCCCTCCGTTTTTTGTCCTTTTTGTATATTGTATTTTTTTGCGATTACTGAATATTGTAATGTAACATAGTCTAGTATACTCGAATATATATAGACAGGTGTGTTCGAATGTATGCATATATTTTTTTTCATGTTATCTGTGTGTGTGTGTGTGTGTTGTGTGTGTGTGTGTGTGTGTGATGTGTGTGTGTGTGTGTGTGTGTGTGTGTTGCGTGCGTGCGGCGTGCGTGTGTGTGTGTGTGTGTTGTGTGTGTGTGTGTGTGTGTGTGTGTGTGTGTGTTCTGCCCCCCCCTCCCCCGAGTGATAACACAATTATGGTGAAAAACACGTTAAAAAGAGAAGATCATTTATTCATAATTTTGCGAAAAAGTTTTGTTCTGGTAAACCCTGAAAATCCTCTATATATTTGGCTAGGATTCACATAATAATGTAATAATGTAAAAACTGATATCAAATGTAAGGGTAAATTATATGACAACAACAGGATGTGTCTGTCAAATATCCTGTTTGCAGACATCAACCGACTTTATTGATGAATACATCTGTGTGGTGGTCACTTCTTCCCTCCCCCCCCCCCCCCCCCCCCCCCACACACACACACACACACACAACACCTATGAAAAATGTAAGCTTAGTGTGATTTAACAAGCGAACATTTGTTTGTTGTTTTGTTGGTTGGTTGGTTGTTTGGATGTGCTTTTTTTTTTTCTTTTTTTTTTTTTCTTTTTTTTTGAATAGGAAGAGGGGATGGGGTTGGGGTTGGGGGTGGGGGCAGGGGGAGGGGGGGGGGGATGGGGGTGGGGGGGGGGGGATTGGATTTTTTTTTTTTTTTTTTTTTTTAGTTGAGAGTTCATAAAACAGATTACAAAAAAAAAAAAAAAAAAAAAAAAAAAGAAAGAAAAGAAAAGCTTAGAGTTCACATAGCCTATCGCGTAGGGTCAGTGAACTGTGGCAGGTTCAGGTGCGTCTAGCGCACGGCATCATGATGGAAGGCAGTGCCTCATCCTCTTCTACATCCGCCTTTTAAACCGTCCTTAAAATCGTATCAGGATCAGAAAAGAAAAAAAAGAAAAAAAAAAAGAAACAAAAAGAAAAACCCGAGGTTTGAGAAACTGAAAAAACCTTTGATCAGTCCGGACGAAAATTAGGGCAAAAAAAAAAAAAAAAAAAACAAAAAAAAAAAAAAAAAAAAAAAAAAAGAAAACGAAAAAAAGAATTAACCCCCAAATAAAACGAAAAAGAAACAACAACACCAGAAAAAAACCAAAAGCCTCGGAGCAGGCAATCCAAATAAACTGTCTTTAGAAGGGATGCGATGGTTCCCGTTATGCACTATGACATTTTCATACCATGATTCTGAAAGGTCCCCAGTTTTTACATCTTCAACCTCTTTTCCATCCCCCCCCCCCCAACCCCCCGCTTAAGTCTAAGCAGAAAAGAACAAAAAAAGAAAAAAAGAAAAAAAAAAAAAAAAAAAAAAAAAAACAAAAAACTAACAATCGTAATAGAAAAGGTTGAAAAAGCAACCAAGTAACCAGAAGGTGCTGCGAGATAGCAATAGACACTGTCTCCGCCTTGGATTTTGAGCAGTCTGTACCCCCTTGGAGGCCTGCGCTGTGTTTAACGATGGGCACAGATAAAAGTTCTCTGAGGGTTAGGTTAAGCAAAAAACAAACAAACAAACACAAACAAACAAAATATGCCAACCAACAACCCAACCAAACGAAACAAAAACACAACCAACCAACCAACCAAACAAATAAACCAACGAAAAAAGCAAACAACAACAACCAACAACATTAAAAGAAAATTGGAAATTGGAAAGGCCTCGGAGCAGGCAATACAAATATATCTGCCTTTAAAAGGGATTGCGATGGTTCCCTTATGCAGCCAGTGAGAGAGTTTTCATATTTTTCTTAATTTCATGTCCCCAGTTTTTACATCTTCAACCCCCTTCCGCCCCCCCCCCCCCCCCCCCCCCCCCCCCCCCCCCCCCCCCCCCCTTAAGTTCAAAGTTTCTGCCAAGTCATTACTATGAAGACAATTTAGTTGTTGGCCTGCGCTTGTTTTCCCCCCCCCACTATTAGATTGTTCGTCTTTGTATTTGTCTGACTTTTATTCAAGTTTTAAAAGGCTGTGCCAGTCTTGAATAAAAGTTACTCTGTGTTTAGGTTTCTTTATGGGAGCAAAGACTACCCCACTTGTTTACTGTTTATTAAAAGAAAAGAAAAAAAAAATCCTCCGTGCGGTTCGAACGCTCGACCGGAGATTCAAGTTTAAAAGGCTGTGCCAGTCTTGAATAAAAGTTACTCTGTGTTAGGTTTCTTTATGGGAGCAAACGACTACCCCACTTGTTTACTGTTTTTAAAAAGAAAAGAAAAAAAAAATCCTCCGTGCGGTTCGAACGCTCGACCGTCAGCTCCGGAGGCAGGCTCTCTGACCCATTATTTTGACCACGAGCCTCTAGTCTCATACACGGCACGCGTCGGTTTCATTTCTCTTACGAAGGACATGGAGCGAGGAGGAGAGGCGGGGGTGGAGGCGGGGGCGGTATGCATAAATGTTGACTTTTGAGAGAAAATTTTCTGTCTGTCTGTCTGTCTGTCTGTCTGTCTCTGTCTGTCTCTCTCTCTCTCTCTCTCTCTCTCTCTCTCTTCTAGCTTCGAGGTTCACCACACACACACACACACACACACACACACACACACACACACACACACACACACACACACACACACTCACAAACACACACACGAATTGCGTTTTTTTTTTTTTTTTTTTTTTTTTTTTTCTCTATTTATAATCTTGTTATTAAGGTAGCCACATTTGGCCTCTTCGGGGTGACATTTACGCACGACACCAATGTTCGTGTGTTTATTGTCGTGTTATCTATCGCATCAACACACGATGGTCCACTACTTCTGCGGAAAGGTGGAATAAGATCATGATGCGAGATGCACACAAGATGTTTTTTTTTGTTTGTTTG
>JADBJO010006007.1:66271-68771 GCA_016801955.1 Conus betulinus | reverse complement strand
GCTACTGCTACCACTAGACACCCAGTTAGGGGTCTTTTGGGGTCGGACTGGACTGTAGTAGGGCAGGTCACTGAACTGACCACAGCTGGCTGAGTGACTGACTGACTTGACGGCTCGCTTGTTTCCTGCTCAGGCCACGCGCCACAGTTAGGATTTGGCACTAAAACACTGTATCATCCGTTGGGGGGCTAAGAGCGTATTGGGGGGCTATCATAAATTTTTGACCCCCCCCCCCAACCCCCCCCACCCCCCCCCCCCCCCCCCCCCCCCCCCACTGACACTTGATGAAAAGACCCCCCCCCCCCCCCCCCCCCCCCCCCCCTTTTCACCGATGTAACCACAAATCTTCAAATTCATGACCTTCTCCTTCGTTTAAAATTCAAAATTGACGTCACATTTCAGGCTTTGCACTCACCCGTGACCGTATCTATGCGCCAGCTGGAAACCGCCAAGTAGTCCCATTCCTTGATTTTAGTCTGTCTTCTTGGAAGAACCACCTGGCTTGCACCTTGATTGGTCATATGAAAGGAAATGAGGAGACTTAACTTTCAGACGCAAAAGAAATTCTCAAGACAATCTAACTGCACCAGTCTATAAATACTCGACTCCTTAAGCAAGGTCTTGGGGCATGAATTTTTGGTGTGCAGCCACAGCGCAGTTGCAGTGTTGATATGGCAGTGATATACCAGCTGCGAGAAGTAGGCGTGTTAGCTTGACTGAACAAACTGAGTGACGGTGGTCGTAATTCTTTAGCTTTATTCACGGAGAAAGGAGAAGACAGCATTGTTGCATCCACACTGCAAACACAAATAATCAGTGATTTAGAAAAACAAAATAGGAAAGGTTTATACAGTTAGAGTTAGACTGGTGTTCGGCTTTAAGGTTAGGGTTAGATCAGGTTAAGGTTCGGGTATAGTTAGAGATTGGATCTTGGTCATTGAGACCGTTTCAGTGAAGTATTGGTGGAACCAAACTAAAATACAAGCAAAAAACACAATACTGAGTTTAAAATAACGCTTTCCTAATACACAGTACCAAATAGAAAGTGATTTTCGACGTGTGTGTCTGCTTGCTTTAGACGTTCTAAATGGCAGACATAAAAAGCGCTCAATAAGTCTCCCCAGGGCATTTTGTCCTATCAATACTTACTTGGCAAGTGCTATTGTTGTTTGTTTGTTGTTTTGCATTTTGCACGTTGCCTATTCTTTAAGATGAATATAGTGTACCAAATTTATCGGTGAAGGTTTTACAGGATCGTATTTACAGATCAAGATAGATCATAATAGTCTTTTCTCTTCAGTTATGAATGTGTTACGAGATTTTTTTAGTCAATATAGTATAATTGCTTCATTTGCGAAGGTTTCTGCAGAATCTTTTTTTAAATTTTTTTTTTTTTTTTTTTTTTTTTTTTTTGGGGGGGGGGGGGGGGGGGGGGGGGGGGGGGGGGGGGGGGGGGGCGACTGTGTGTATCATCTTCATTCATGCAGGTTCACAAGATTGTCTGTCGAGTCAAAGCAGTATATCACCTTAATTTCAGTGGCTGTTGCAGGATGCTTTGTTACGTTGATGTAGTATATCATCTTTATTTGCATAGGTCAAGTAGAATTGTTTGTTGACGTATTGTGGCTTGTCTTCCTACGAGTAGATTTTACACGATTATTTGTCGGATCACGGTAATGTACCATCTTCATTTGTTTCCGGTTCTACATACTTATCTGCTGGTTCATTTTAATACATCATCTTCATTTGTTCAGGTTTTACACGAATTTTTGTTGGTTCACCATGACAGACGATTTTCATTTGTGTTGGTTTTTTCGGGTTTGTTCGGTCAGTGTGGTATATCATCTTCACTTGTTAAGCTGTACACGATCGTCTGTTCGGTCAATACGATTTCTTATCTTCATTTGTGTAAGTCTTTACACGATTGTCGTTTGGCAAATATACTTCATTATCTTCATTATTTTGTGTGGGTTTTACAAGACTGTCTGTTGGGTCAGTGCGGTATTATCTTCATTCGTGCAGAGTTTTACATGATTTCCGTTCGATAAAGACAGAAGATTATCTTCGGTCAAACTGCTGTTATAGACCCATTTATGTATGGCTGACAAGACGGTTAGGTCAATATTGTACACAAGTTTCATTTCTGTATGTTTTACAGAATTGTTTGCCAGGTGAAGTGGTTTATTATCTTCGTTTATGAATTCTAACAAGAATGGTGGGTCTATATTGTGTGGTATCTTTGATAATTTGTATAGATCTCAAAGGATTACTCTGTGGGGGGATTATAGTATCTTAAATTCATTGATGGCAAGATTTTTGGGTCTACCAAAAATGTTGGGTCTATATTGGGCGGTATCTTCAATAATTTGTGTAAATCTCTAACGGTGATTATAGTCTCTTAAATTCATTTATACCTGGACTACACTACACTACACTACACTACACTACACTACACTACACTACACTACACTACACTAGACAACACGAGACGAGACGAGAC
>JADBJO010006007.1:53771-56271 GCA_016801955.1 Conus betulinus | reverse complement strand
GTGGTCGGTTGTCATTGGTCCCTCACCACACAAGGGCACTCTCCACTCTGTCCAGTTCCAAATTTTGTGTGCATGTGGTGGAGCAGGCGATTGTGTCCAGTCCTCAGGCGGAAGATCTTGACTTGTTCCCGTCGTCCCAGCAAATGGTATGGGTCTTCTGGGTTGTGTTTGGGATACAGAAGGCGCCATTTTATTTCTTGCTGTGCTTTGATGATTGTCCGAATTTCATCGTATGACACCAGGTTGTTGGCCTGCTCCTTCTGTGCACCGTCTTTTGCCAGAATGTCCGCTTTTTTTTCGTTGCCTCTGATGCCACAGTGTGCTGGTACCATTTGTATCACCACTTTCTCCACTCTGGCACTCAGGGCAACAAGGGCTGAAGTGAGATGGTTCTGTTCTTTGCAGCGGGAGTTCTTGAGGGCTTGGAGCACGGAGAGAGCGTCAGAGAACACCACCACCTGCCCTGATGTTCTTGTGGAGTTCTGCGAGACTGTTGTGGTTGCCTCACAGATATGATATGAAGATACAATTACCAGATCCATTTTTTTTTTTGGTAAGAATGTGGATGCCTATAGTATAACAGAATTTGGCAGTATTGGTATTGTCAGATCCTACACAAGAATCTAATAAGAGACAACATGCTGTACTTAAATTGAATGCTTTTTTTTTTCTTTCTGCAGTTGTGTAAGTCGTTTATGTTAACTTTTCACATTGCATACGATTTCAGTTGAAGAATAATATAAGAAAATGATAATAATAGAGATAATATCTGTGAGTTTAGAATGGTTCTAAGGAAACATCCAGCATTATCTCCCATCTTTCTTTCTTTGTCTCCTATTCTAATTGTGGCATTTTGTGTGTTTTCATGCACGCCTACAGTGTCTGTATTACGACTGTGCATGTCTACAGCCGGTATTCCCATTTTTCTCAAATACTTATGTCTTCGATACTATTCATTTACTCAGGGAGCAGCTCCTCCAGGGTGCCGTACAGCTTGGCTTCCACTGCTGTCGGTGTTGGCCAGTACTTCCTTCCTGGATGCTGCATACGTCGTACAGACTTGAAGGATGTGGTCGGTTGTCATTGGTCCCTCACCACAAGGGCACTCTCCACTCTGTCCAATGCCAAATTTGTGTGTGCATGTGGTGGAGCAGGCGATTGTGTCCAGTCCTCAGGCGGAAGATCTTGACTTGTTCCCGTCGTCCCAGCAAATGGTATGGGTCTTCTGGGTTGTGTTTGGGTACAGGAGGCGCCATTTTATTCCTTGCTGTGCTTTGATGATTGTCCGAATTTCATCGTATGACACCAGGTTGTTGGCCTGCTCCTTCTGTGCACCGTCTTTTGCCAGAATGTCGCTTTTTCGTTGCCTCTGATGCCACAGTGTGCTGGTACCCATTGTATCACCACTTTCTCCACTCTGGCACTCAGGGCAACAGGGCTGAAGTGAGATGGTTCTGTTCTTTGCAGCGGGAGTTCTTGAGGGCTTGGAGCACGGAGAGAGCGTCAGAGAACACCACCACCTGCCCTGATGTTTCTTGTGGAGTTCTGCGAGACTGTTGTGGTTGCCTTACAGATATGATATGAAGATACAATTACCAGATCCATTTTTTTTTGGGTAAGAACGTGGATGCCTTTAGTATAACAGAATTGGCAGTATTGGTATTGTCAGATCCTACACAAGAATCTAATAAGAGACAACATGCTGTACTTAAATTGAATGCTTTTTTTTTTCCTTTCTGCAGTTGTGTAAGTCGTTTTGTTAACTTTTCACATTGCATACGATTTCAGTTGAAGAATAATATAAAGAAAATGATAATAATAGAGATAATATCTGAGTTTAGAATGGTTCTAAGGAGACATCCAGCATTATCTCCCATCTTTCTTTCTTTGTCTCCTATTCTAATTGTGGCATTTTGTGTGTGTTTTCATGCACGCCTACAGTGTCTGTATTACGACTGTGCATGTCTACAGCCGGTATTCCCATTTTTCTCAAATACTTGTGTCTTCGATACTATTCATTTACTCAGGGAAATATAGGAAAAAAAAAAAAAAAACACAGCCAACATCAACAAGTAAACAAAAGCCAACTGTTTTACAACGCGTCATGATTACTATGTAAGCTTAACTTCATATTAACCAAGATGAGCGATAGGAGCAGCATCAAGGATGTTTACGAACATTCGCCATCAGTCATTAATGCTCCCATCACGTTCATTACGAAATAAGATCCAGTGTTTTTACAGAGTCTGCGCCAGTGTGATGCGTGTGTTTCTTTTCAGCGTCGCATTATTATCTTCTTAGACAGACGAGGAGGCGCAGGCAGGTTTGGTTGTTGGAAGGAGGGGAAGGGGGGTTAGTGGTGTGTGTGTGTGTGTGTGTGTGTGTGGTGTGTGTGTGTGTGTGTGTGTGTGTTGGGGGTGGGGGGGAGGGAGGGAATCGCCTCAAAGAGGATACTTATGTCTTCGAGTTTCTCATTGGCCAGGTGAGGTTTCTCTCTCTC
>JADBJO010006007.1:43771-48771 GCA_016801955.1 Conus betulinus | reverse complement strand
AGCCATATTGCTCATCCTGTGTCAGTCTTCCAGACCATTGCTTCCATCCTGCTTGCTTCCAGATATACCCACGCCTTTCCTGGGATTCCAGATTTCACGTGTCCCACACGTCGACACATGCTTAACATAGCGACAGAAAGAAGATTCGATGATATCTGCAGTTCTTGGAAGCCGAGTCGATTCTGATGTCAAAGACACAAACGGTCTAGATCTTCGAAATGTTTTGACAGCATACTACTCTAAAAGGTCAAAAGTGCTCTTTTGTCGTTATTAAGATAACAGTCTTAGTTACTATTTAACGTTGTCGTATAAGAAAAGTGTAAAATATGCTGTGAATACGTCATTCTCGGAGTGAAAAGCATGATCAGCCGGCGAAATAAAAAAAAAAAAAAAAAAGCAATTTATTTCACTCGCTTTTGACGCTGTTAGCAGATCAGACTATGATTAAAAAGACTCAAGCGCAAATATTGTAAAGAATGACCCCGGCAAGCTGGTCAGCCGTGAAAATAGTTTTATTTATGGCAGTTATTTGTGTATGATATGAACACACGTCATTCTCGTGTGAAAACCAATGATTTGCAGGTGAAAGCAATATTTTCAATTCACTGATTTTTGACGCTGTGAGCATATCAGATTATGAGTCAAAGATAGAAAACTACCTTATGAGCCAAACCATCACGGCGAAAATAGTTATTATGGCCGTTATTTCTGGTTCCCAACCTTATGCCGCCTTGACAAAACGCAGTCGTTGAAAGATCGACAGTCCATGCAATGAGACTAGTTCCCATTACAATGAATCATAATTAAGTTTCTTTCCTTGAATCAGAAGTATCCATTGATGTGTTATAACCGCTGTTTTTTTTAATTATCACGTCTAACGGCTGAGTCAGACTGAGAAGCAAGACAATGAGTAACTATGAAGGCATAAGAACAGGGAGTAGTAGTGTGTGTTCACGAAAATTAATAATGATCATTTTTTCCTGGCAACATTTAACTGTTTTCACGATAAAATTTTTTAAAAAAAAAACCGGATTTTTCAGGTTTTTGAAGCCAGTGGGATGCCATGAAAGTGCCACATTTTGTTGGTCGTTGCACGTGTATTTGCTTGTTAGTTCTGTGCTTTTGTCATACCAAACACTGATAGGCCTCGTTTTTTTTTGTCAGTGAAGCAAGCTTTCCAGTTTTTTTTGGTACCACAAAGATCGAGTCTACGCTTGATGCTAACTCTGCAAAATTAACGTTTGATTTGGTCTTAATTTCACACTGCAAATGTTTTCTCTCTCTCCTCTCGATCTCCTCTCCTCCCTCTCTCTCTTCTCCAATCTCTCGCCGGTTCCCTCTCTCTAGCCTCCTCTCTCTCTCTCTCTCTCTCCTCTCTCTCTGTGTTGTTGTGTGTGCGCGCGCGCGTACTTGCGCGCGCGGGCGCGTGTGTGTAAAACACACACACCACCACACACACCAGTAGAATGTCGACACAAACTGGACAAGATAACGAACAAGATTTAACGTGCCCCCCGCCCCCATCCCCCTACAACCCACCCCCCATTCCTCTTTGCCCTCCCCCCCACCCACCCACCACCCATCCCCACCCCCCTTTCCACTGAAACTATTGAATCACGTCATGTTAACACGCGGCCGGCTGCTTCTTCCTGGCAAGTTTCACTGACACAACACAGTGCAACCCCCCCCCCCCCCCCCCACCACCCCCCCCATCCCTCGCCCCCACCTCCACCCTCCTCACCTTCAAAGAAAGAAAATCATATGAAATGAAATGAATTATTAACAGTAAAATAGATGAATAATAAAAACGAGGTAAAATAAAAACAAAACAAGCAAAAAAAAAAAAAAAAAAAAAAAAAAAAAAAAACCAACACGTAACCGTGAAGAGATGAACTCCAACAAGTGGAGAGAGAGAGAGAGAGAGAGAGACAGAGAGAGAGAGAGGAGAGAGAGGGAGGGGGGGGAGGGGGGCGAGCTGCAAGGAGCGCCTTGATTGGGCCGGGCATGCAGTAAACAGTGGGATGACAACCTCACTGAGATGGGGGCCGAACCCCAGGGCTCTACAATTACCGACGGCGGTAATTTCAGACAAAAGCTAGGGGGAAGCTAGAAGAGCGCTCACAGAAATCGTCACCACAACCCTGCCTGTCCCCTCTCCCCGCTCTCCCCCCCCCCCTCCCCTCCCTCACCTCTTTCTCTTCTCCAGCCCTGCTCCGCCTGTCCTGACCAACCCCCCCCCCCCCCCCCCCCCCCCGTTCCCCCCCTCCTGCTCCTACTGTCTTCCAGTCAACGCTCCAAAACCATTCCCTCCACCTTACCTCCCTCCCCCCCCCCCCTCTCTCTCTCTCTCTCTCTCTCTCTCTCTCTCTCTCTCTCTCTCTCCTCTCTCCTTCCGTCCCCCTCACGACAGCTGAGACGATAATTGCATGGCAAGCGTCCGTCTGTGGGTGAATCAGTCATGGGAGAGAGAGCGTGTCTGTGATTGGCCGAGCTCTCCACTGTTGGGGGCAAACCCCCACCCCCCACCCCCACCCCCTCCCCCCCACCCCCCCGCCGGTGCCGGAAGACACGGGAAGACAGTCTACGGGGAGGCGGGGCTGACTGCCTCTACACCATGGGCCAGGCAGCCTTTTGAATCGGGCCTGACCCCCCCACCCCCACCACCCCTCCCCCACTACCCTTCCCTTTCTCCACAACCACCTTCTCCCACTATCCATACTCTCCTCCTTCCCCCCCCCCCCCCCCACTCCACCCCCATCCACGCCCTCCCTCCCTGCCTTCTGTCGCAAGCTCGTCTTTCAGTTACATGTAGGTAGTTTTTTTCGGTGGGAGGGTCAGTTGTTGGGAGACTCGGAGAAGCGCTCGTGACGACAGCGACAGTCAGCGAACGAGGTGTTTGGCTGGTTTCTGGTGGTGGTGGTGGTGGTGGTCTCTCTGAACTGATCTGGCTGAAGGAGAAACAGCTCCCGGAACGGTTCGAAAGAGTCCCAGCTGTTGACGAGATACCTTCTCTCTAAACTGCTGGTTCTTCTTCTTCTTCTTCTTCTTCTCGAAAAGCTTAGACGAGTAGAGACAGTTGGTCAGTCCTGCTGCATCGTTGGGTTGGGTTGGCTTGTCGTCTGCTTTTTTTTTAAAGAATGTTTTGAACCAGGTGTCTTGTGTGTGTGTGTGTGTTTCTTTTCTTTTCTTTTTTTTCTTTTCTTTTCCTTCCCGATCGTGGTGTTTTTTTTTTTTTTTTTTTTTTCATCCGTTCCTGATTGTCATTTGTCGGGTCTGCTCAGTTGGGACCATGGCTACAACTTTGTTGGGGTAAGTCTCGAAGTTTGTTTCTGCATCTGTTTATTGATATATTGTGGTTGAAGGATTTGTGGTTAATATTTGGTTAGTTTTCGAGAGCTAGCTCCGTTGAGAGAGAGAGAGAGAGAGAGAGAGAGAGAGAGAGAGAGAGAGAGAGAGAGAGAGAGAGAGAGAGCGAGAGAGAGAGAGAGAGATAGATCATTTGAGTTTTGACTTTTGACAATAGAAAGGATAGGACAACGATGAGTTGTTAAGAGTGATTTATTTGTTTTTTGACAATGGAAAGAGTAGGACAACGATGAGTTGCTAAGAGTGATTTATTTCGCTTTTTTATTTCGACAGTGGAAAGGGTAGGACAGCAATGAGGTGACAAAAGTGATTTATTTGACTTTTGACAATGGAAAGGATAGGACAACGATGAGTAGTTGAGAGTGATTTATTTGACTTTTGACAATGGAATGGCTAGGTCAACGATGAGTTGTTAAGAGTGATTTATTTGACTTTTGACAGTGGAAAGGATAGGACAACGATGAGTTGTTAAGAGTGATTTTATTTGACTTTTGACAATGGAAAGGTAGGACAACAATGAGTAGTCAAGAGTGATTTATTTGACTTTTGACAATGGAAAGGGTAGGACAACGATGAGTCGTTAAGAGTGATGTATTTGACTTTTGACAATGGAAAGGGTAGGACAACGATGAGTAGTTGAGAGTGATTTATTTGACTTTTGACAATGGAAAGAGTAGGACAACGATGAGTTGTTAAGAGTGATTTATCAAAAGACTAGCTGACTTTCTCTCTCTCTGTCTCTGTCACTGTCTCTCGGCTCTCGGTCTGTCTTAATTGTCTGTCTCTGTGTGTCTGCCTGTCTGTCCCTCTGTCTCTCTCTGTCTCTCGGTTTATATTGTGGGAAGAAAATTTTTTGTGGGAGGGATTGACAGAAGGTCTGAAGAGAAGAACCCCATCCTGTGAGTGCTTCAGCCATGAACTCCACACATCATTATAAATATTACAGGAGAACCGTTTCTATGTTTAGTGAATAAATGCATTATACCTGACAATATAAGCAGCTTTCCCCCTCTGCTTTCAATGCGCGGGTTTTTCAGCGATAGAGAAACAACTGCCCTATAACATTCCATAAGTTCATCGTTTTAATCCTCTCCATATAGTTTCCTTTGGTTAATGTTATAGTGCGGTACATATCGCTCACTTACTCCTTCATGAGAGACTGAGGCGTGAAGGAACAAACCACCATCCTTTATTCATTAATACATTCTCTCTCTCTCTCTCTCTCCCTCTCTCTCTCTCTCTCTCTCTCTCCTCTCTCTGTCCTCTCTTTCCTTCTTTCTCTCTCTTCTCTCTCTCTCTCTCTCTCTCTCTCTCTCTCTCTCTCTCTCCTCTCTCTCTCTCTCTCTCTCTCTCTGTCTCTCTCTCTGTCTGCCTGCTCTCTGCCTCTCTGTCTCTCCTTCTCTCTGTCTGTCTGTCTGTCTGTCTGTCTGTCTGTCTCGTTTTCTTCTCTGCAAATTTATAAGTTTTATCGAGTCGTCTAGACTCATCCATTGGAAGTTTTGTTGTTGTTGTTGTTGTTGTTGTTTTAACCATGTGAATATGTACTCAGAGGGTATCTTCCTGATTATTCTAATAAGAAATAAATCGGTGTTCGCCATCTAGCTCTCGGAAACTTCTCTCTCTCTCTCTCTCTC
>JADBJO010006007.1:31271-36271 GCA_016801955.1 Conus betulinus | reverse complement strand
TTTTTTTTCTTATCGTATTATTTTTTCTCTCTCTTCCTCCTTTATATCACCTTCCATTTTCCTTCTGTTCCGTCTTCTCATTTTGCTGTTCTCCTCCTTCTCCTTCCTTTCTCTGCCTCTTCCTTCTTTTCCTTCCCCATTTTCTCCACCGTCTCTTCTTCCTTCTCTCTCTCTCTCTCTTTTTAAAAAAAAAAAAAAAATTATGAAAGATGCGCGTTCGTTCATTCGTTTAATATTTCTCCATTCTTCTCTCCTCCATTTTTTCTCATTCTCATTTTCTTTCTCTCGTTCCCGCTTCTTCTAATTTTCCTTTTATCCTCCTCTTTCTGTTCTTATCATTTTCTCTTCATTCTTCTGATCATTATCGCTCTCCACCCCCCACCCCCCACCCACCCACCCCACCCCCTCGCTTTTTCTCATTTTCTGTTCTCCTTCTCATCTCCTTATCATTTATGGTTTCTTTTCCATATTATATTCTCATTTATCCCCCCCCCCCCCCCCCCCCCATCCTCCTCGTTCCCCTTTCTTTCTCCTCCTCCTCGCCATTCTGATTTGGTCTCTACTCCTTCTATTGTATCTTAACCTTTTTCTTCGGTCATCGACTGTGTATTGGATTTTAACTTGGAACGTATCTCTGTTTTGTTTTGCTTCTTTCTTGTGCTCTCAGCTTTAACAAGCTCTGTACGGTCGGCTGAGCGATAAAAACTTATTCTTCGATCTTTTCTTTTTCCTACTTCTCTTTCTTTGTTTCTTCCTCCTCCTCTATTCGTCCTCGTCCATCTTATTCTTGGTCCGTGTTTTCCCCCTCCTCCTCCTTCCCCTCCTCCTCCTTGTCTTCTCCTCTCCCTTCCCTTTTCTCTTTTTCCTTTTCCTTTTTTTTCTTTTCCTTTTTTTTCTTTTCCTTTTTTCTTCGTCTCGTTATCGTTCTTCTCTTTCTTCTCCGATTCTTTCAGCTTCTGTTTCGTCTTCTGCCTTTTGATTTTTAACCTTCTCCTCTTTCTTCCTTTTCCCCCCTCTTTCTTTTTCTTTTTCCTTTTTTTTTTTCTTCTTCTTCCTCATTTCTGGTTGCTTCTTCTCTTTCGTCTTGTTCTTGTCCTTTTTCTTCTTCTTTCCTTTTTTTTTCTTCTCTTTCTTTTTTTTTCGCCTTTGGTTACTTCTTTTTCTCCTTGTTTCTCCTTCTCCTCGCTTTCCTTCCTTTTTTTTTTTTACCTCTTGTTTTGTCTCCTCCTCCTTTCTGCTTCTTTCTTCCTTCCTCTTTGTCTGCAGTTTATACTTCCCCTCTTTTCTTCTTCTTCTTTTTTTTTTCTTCTTTACCCGCTTCTTCTTCGTTTTTCTTCTCCTCTTCTTGTTTTCTCTCCTCCTTTTCTTCGTCGACTTCCTTCTCTCCTTATTTTTCTTTCTCTTCTTGTTCTCCCCCCTCTTCTTCCTTTCTCTCTCTCTCTCTCTCTCTCTTCTCTCTCTCTCTCTCTCTCTCTCTCTCTCTCTCTTTCCTCTTCCTTCATCTTCTCTCTTTCTTTGTGCTTCGATGTATTTTTACTTCTTCTTCGTCTCCGTCTCTGTTTTCTTCCTTCTTCATACTTCTTCTTCCTCTTTTCTTTCTTCTTTCTTCTTCTTCCTTCCTTTTCTTCTTCTTCTTCTTCTTCTTCTTCTTCTTCTTCTTCTTCTTCTTCTCCTCCTCTCTCCTCCTCCTCCTCTTCTTCTTCTTCTTCTTCTTTCTTCTTCTTCTTCTTCTTCTCTTCTTCTACTACTACTACTTTGAATTCCTCTCCTTTCCTTTCTTTCTCTCCTAAGTCCTGTCATCCTTCTTCTTCTTCTTTGTTTCTTTCTCTTCCTCCCTCTCCTCTCCTGCCTGATTCTATTTCTTTTTCGTCTCCATATTGTCATCTTCCTCTTCCCTCTCCTCTGTACACCCCCCCCCCCCCCCCCCTCCTTCCCACCTCTCGTTGATCTCCCCGCTTTCTCTCCCCCCTCCTCCTCCCCCTCCTCCCCACCATCTCTCTCTCTCTCTCTCTCCTTTCCCCCGCCCTCCATACAGCCTCCTCTCCGCTCCCTAACGTGTCTAACGATGTGTTGTGTCCGTGTTCCTGCCACCTGAACGTGTTGGTCCGGAGTCCCGGCATCGACTCTCGCCCCCGTGCATCCTATAATTTGCTCCCCCTGTCACTTTTGATCCACTGGCCTGTTATTTCCCCCTTTTTTGACAGACGTGTCAACGTCATCATTCATTAGTCATGCGTGGACGCGCTTAAAAAAGAAGCGAGAGAAAAGAATGAGGGAGTGTGTGTGTGTGGGAGGGGGGGGGGGTGGAGATAAAGGATCTTATCTTCCCCCCCCCCCCCACTCCTCCCTCCTGTTCCTGCTCTCCCCCGTCTTTCAGGACATGAAATAAAAAAAAAAAGTTTCTTTACTGGGTTTCTTTTGACTACTATCTGATGCTTTCTTTCCTTTCTTGGCCATTTGATTTATTAAACATCAAACTTTAGAAAGGTAAAGAACTCCATGTCAGCGTGTTGATCGAAAAAAAAAAAACCCCCCCACCTTTACTGGCAAGATGTTTTGGTTCTTGCCAGCGCGAAAAAGACAAACATTATTCGGCATTTTTTAAGTGTGAATTAATACAATTCAAGTCACCGTTAGAACAAACACTTTAATTCAAAATGGTGACCAATGTGCATACTTCAAATCAACTAAAATAGTTGCACTGTTCGGTAATGCTGGGAATTTGAAGTGAAATACCATTGCCGTTTTGCTTTATGCATATTGATTTTCTTTACAAAAATCGTAAGATCTATCAAATCTATTTCATTTCTGGATGCCTTTCCAAACCATTCAGAGACACATTTAAAAAAAAAAAAAAAAAAAAAAAACACTCTGCAGTTATAAAAAGTGCCCACGCCACACATTTAGTAAATACTGTTCTTTTCACAAACCGAAGTTCAATGGTTTGAGCATTTAGCATAGAGAAAATATGACTGCTATGTTTGTAAAATAACACGGACTGAATTACAGACAGACAGACAGACACACACGCACGCACGCACACACTCACACACACACACACACACACACACACACACACACACACACACACACACGCGCGCGCGCGCGCGCGCGCGCGCGCGAGAGAGAGAGAGAGAGAGAGAGAGAGAGAGAGAGAGAGAGAGAGAGAGAGAGCACACAAACACACACACTCGCACATATTTTAGTACAGTATATAACTGGAAATACTGTAGGAGACTATACACTGGAATGATACGACCGTTCATCAAAGAACAGCCGACGACCAGACCAAACGGTCATTGTGGCTAAGACAGCAAACGTCTTACTGTTGTGACAAACAAGTACACTGATTTATTAATGAGTGATGAAGCTTGAGCTCACGGATGGAAAAGCAGAAAGAAAGAAAGAAAAGAAAGAGAAAGAGAAGAAAGAAAGAAAGAAAGAAAGAAAGAAAGAAAGAAAGAAAGAAAAGAAAAAAAAAAAGACGCAAAAGAAACGGAAAAAAAAAAAAAAATTGACTGATATAAAGAAACAAAGAATCAGTAAATGAAATCGAACATAAACAAAGGAAAAAATAAACAAAGAGAGAAATGATGAAAGAGTGACAAAGACAGACAAAAAAAAGGAAGAGAAAAAGAGCAAAAATGAATAAAGGAACGTCTAACTTAAAAATTCTTACATCTATATCTTATTTACAGATCTATCGATATAGGTACACACACACACACACACACACACACACACACACACACACACACACACACACACACACACACACACACATACATACACACACACATCATCGCAATATCCTAATTTAAAAAAATCACGGGTGGTCTTGTGGGAGAAGAGATTTCGGCTGGTGTTGAGAGAGAGAGAGAGAGAGAGAGAGAGAGAGAGAGAGAGAGAGAGAGAGAGAGAGAGTTCATCACAAGACTATTTCAACACACTCTCTCCCTCCCTCGCACATCCATACACCCACCCCCCCACACTCGCCGTTTTTTTCTTCTTTGTTTTGTTTTTTTTCCTCAATCAACGGATAGTTTTGTGTACCAGTTAAACCATTGTTACACGGAATGTTGTCGCCGGTTCTTTTTGCGCTGGGGTGTTTTTGCCACTTTTTTCCCCGTGTGTGTCTTTGTCTTTTTTTTTTTTTTTTTTTTTTTTTTTTTTTTTTACGTTTTTTCCCCCTTTTTGCCGCGAAGTCTATTGTGTGAGTTCTTTTGGCATGGGTTCTTTTTCATATTTTTTTTGTATTTCTTTTTTAAAACGTAGGCCCCTTTTTCGTGGACTTTGCCGTTGGCTCCTTTCCAGAGGTTCTTCCACGTGGATTTTTTTTTTCTGTGGGTTCTTTGACATGTGGTTCTCTTTTTTTGTCGTGTTCTTCTTTCCTCTCTTTTTTTTTTTCTCTCTCTCTTTCCTGCTTTTCTTTCTTTTTTTCGTTTTTTTTCTTCTTTTTGCTTTCTTTCTTTTTTTCTGCTTTCTTTCTTTTCTTTTCGTTTTTTTTTTTTTTTCTCTCTTTCCTGCTTTCTTTCTTTCTTTGTTTTCGTTTTTTTTCTCTCTCTTTTCCTGCTTTCTTTCTTTGTTTTCGTTTTTTTTCCCTCTCTTTCCTGCTTTCTTTCTTTGTTTTCGTTTTTTTTTTCTCTCTCTTTCCTGCTTTCTTTCTTTGTTTTCGTTCTTTTACCGGGGGTTCTTTTGCTCTGGATTCTTTTTTAACCACGTATTCTTTCTTGTGCGCTGAGAGAATACAGGACACACGAACCTCACTTTTTTCAGTTTCTTAAAGACTAGCACCCAGACCATCACTCATGTGGTTTGGTGGACGAGAAACGGGAGGTTTTAAGAGACCAGATTTAGAGTAAGGAAAGTAAGTATCTTGCCTCCCTTTCCCATTATTCCCCATTTGTTGGATCGCTCTTGGCTTGCACAGGTCACCAACCATTTCCGGAAACCACAGGAACAGCGCGCTACGACAGAATCGTTCAATGGGCTGAGCTGCC